>JAZAVJ010000163.1:0-96128 GCA_037954315.1 Neonectria punicea
GTTGTTGTTGTTGTTCTCTTAGGACTCTGCATTCTCATTTGCTGCGATCCCCGTTAGTGCAAAAAAGGCTCCTTACGGCAGTCAAAGAGATCGTGTGTAGAAATCCAACACATACTGCAACAGGTTCGTGGAATTTCTGTATGTAAATCAGAGCTGCATTTCTGCAGGCTCTTTATCTCGCCTTGGTGTTTTCTCCTGTTCCTCGTTGTTCCTATTGGACCTGCTCACAATATTTTTCAGCAGCCACGGACAAGGACATTTTCCAAGGAACTCACTTAAAGCAGAGTATTGTGTGCTGAATGGTCAGGTGCGGCCTGCTTCCAAATGCGAACAGGGCACTTGGAGAATTCTGAGGAGTAGAGACAGCCGCAGTAGTGAATAGAGGTGGGATTGAGCATTGTTCCTAGATCACCAAACGAGCGAACTCAAAGAATGAGTGCTTCACTGCGCGGAAATAGACAGAAAATGGGCAGAAATACTTGGATGTGATTAAGCATGCATTTAGATACTGGTGTGAGCTTGTGAATTGGGCTAGGACAGAAATCGGAAGAACGTGACCTACATGTCTTTGTATTATCTAGGAATGGAAACGTTTTGAGACGTGTGCGTCATCACGCAAGGCGTACGGTTTGACCAGCGTATTGGACTGGTGCACAAGTTCTGTGTATTATCATGCCGCTTAGATCACGCTGCCGGACTCGTAACACTCCTGTTCCAGTTAAGATCAGCCTTATAGATGGGAAGAAGAAGTGCGAGTATCAGCATGTGGCTCGTAGATGACAACAAGTAGATGCATCGTTGCGCTGCCACAGTCCACAAGCATTTCTCCCTAACATGCGTGGTATCAAAATGAATTGCCAAGGATCGTTTCATTAGCCAATACGTTTTGAAGGGTTACGAGCCTTAATTAGCGTCCATTTCATAAATATTTATCGGATACGAAAGAGCCGCGTGTGCAAGCGGCGTAGTTGTGAAACGCTGCGCTTTACCTTTGCTAGTGCATACTCTCCTAGCGACTCATACGTGTCTCTTCAGTTTGACTTATACACACAAGACATAGCGTTAGCCCGTGCGTCTCTCCTGCGTTGATCTCGTTACATCAGAAAGAATGGAGACGCGAAGCCGAAACCGAACCCGAAAAAGTAGTGGTGCTAAGCGATCAACTACCGAATAGAGCAACTTCCAGAGCATACGTCGACCTCCTGCCCAACTCAAAGTTACATTAGGGTAGATCCCTACCATTCTTGAGAGTCGACGTTACGTCCGCAACAACCACCTTCAGCAACAGATTAGCTAGACAGACAAGTCAGCGAATGAAAGCGAGCGTTATCAGAACCCGAGTAATACTATGCAACGCAATCGGGATGGCGGGCTGCTCCTTGACTCCGTCACTTCCCCATCCTTTCAGCATCTCCCCTCGCCCCACTCGGAATTTAACAAGATAGAGTTGTCCTGCCATAAGATCGACAAGGCACGGCCTTCGCGATCGTCTGTCCATCCAATCAGCACTGATCATTTACTAAACCCGAATACGGGACCGAGACCGATCCCAATCGAGTGACGAGATGCTACGCTATTTACGGACATGAAACAGCATACTACGTGGTAGAAAGAGTCCAAGGAAGACCGGAATTCGATATAAAACTGCGTCCCCATGAACCTGATAGGGAGACTTTATAAGATACACGGCACTCTCGACAGAAAAAGTCACACCTCCAGCACCAGCAACTCCAGCACGACGCACGCAATCATGGCGACTCTTCAAGCTCTCAGTACCTTGCTTGTAGACCGAGCACCTGTCTTATCAACGGCACTACTTGTCTTTCTTGGCGCCCTTCTAGTGCCGCATCTACTCCAGAAAGTTCAACTATGGAAGATCCCCATTGTCGGAGAGGAGTTAGGGAACACGGAAAAGAGGAGGCAGGCGTACCTCGCTGGAGCCAGGAGCTTGTACACCGACGGCTACCGAAAGGTGAGGGTTTAAGTACATTATCTATGACTTGTCTAACGAAATTACGGGCTAGTTCAAAGATGGTGTATTCAGGATCACCACGTCGCGAAGTACTTAACCCCATCCTCAACCTGGAAGTTGATCTAACAACTGCAGACTCCTCTATCGTGGTCTTGTCTCCCAACTTTCTGCCAGAGCTCAAGAAGCTATCCGATGATGTCGTCAGCATGAGCGCTGCAGTAGATGAGACAATGGAATCCAAGTACACTAGGATCGACACCTATGTTCCGATCGTACCGCATACAATCAAGGGCAGCTTGACTCCCTCCCTAGGTATGAAAGATCCCCATAGTGAACTAATGCAATGAAGAAAAGCGCCTCAGCAGCTGACAGAAAATAGTGCACCTTAACCCTACCATTGCAGAGGAGGTTCGGGAAGCGTTGGACCTGGAAATGCCCAAAGGAAAAGACTGGACAGAGGTCAACATTCATCACGTTCTTCTCCGAGTTGTTGCCATGGCTTCTGGCCGAGTCTTCATTGGCCCCGAGCTCTGTCGAACCGAACAGTATTTGGATTCCGCCATCAACTACACTATGGAGGTTATGGGAGCTCAGCGCGCTGTCCAAAGCCTCCGACCGTGGCTACGCCCTATTCTCGCGAACCGACTACCGCAGGTCAAGAAGCTGGATCATCGAATCAAAGAAGCCGAAGAGTTCATGGCACCAGTTATCAAGCGCAGACAGGAGGCTGCCGCTGACCCGTCATTCGAGAAGCCCATGGATATGCTTCAGTGGATCATGGACGCTCAACCCAAGTTCAGCGATAAGACCAGTCAAAACCTTGCTAAGGTGCAGCTCGGGATCAGTTTCGCCGCGATCCACACTACCACTCTTACTGCCACAAATGCGTAAGTTCCCCTGCACATATTGAACTAAAATATACTAATAAAGTCACAGTTTCTACGATCTCGCAGCTTTGCCGGACCTTGCAGCTGAGCTCCGTGAAGAGGCTCGACAGGCCTTGGCGGAGAACGGTGGTGTTTTCACCAGCAATGCACTGCAGTCGATGAAGAAGATGGACAGCTTCCTAAAGGAGACTCTTCGTCTTCACCCGGCATCAATGGGTGAGTAACCTCACGGATAAGAGGAGCTTATACTAATTCGACGATAGCCGCGTTTCAACGCAAGGTCTTGAAAACCTTCACGCTCTCTAACGGCCAAGTAATCCCTGCAGGTGTATCGATTGAGGTTCCAGCGGTCGCAGTCAACGCTGACTGCGACTTGTTCCCCAAAGCTGATCAAATGGATCCGCTGCGCTTTTATAGGCTGAGACAGGACGCCAAGAAGAGTGGCTCGGTGGAAGGAGCTGCTCTCAACCAGTTTGTGAGCGTAACCCAAAGTAGTCTTACCTTTGGCTACGGACGACACGCTTGTCCGGGTAGATTCTTCGCGGCAAACGAGATCAAGATGATCTTGGTTAATTTCCTCATGCGCTACGAGGCGAAGAATGTCAAAGGCGTTACAGGACGATATCCCAACATTGAGTTTGCTCACATGGTACGTTTAAGAGTTCCGGAAGTTCTGCTCTGTTTAAACTGACATATTATTTTAGTCCATCCCTGATCCATCCAAGATGATGATGTTCAGAGAGATCAGCGCTTAAAGGATATGGGGTTCACTAGGTGTTGGAGATATTCACGAGAGCTGGGTAGCTGGAAGACTTGCGGAACGAATGTCATCAGGAATTATTAGAAACGGTTGCGGGAGGCCTCAAATTGAATGTCAACTAGCTCATTTGTAACAACTTAGATTATGTAAAACTGGGAACATTACCTTTTTAACCCTTTCACATTGCGTCGTCAAATCGTTGAATTATTACCTAAAGCATCCTACTCAACAATAGACATAGATAAGAAGTAACTACAACATCTTATTACTTCCATTCATCGATCGGAGCTACACCATCTTCGTGTTAAGAAAGTGCCCAAGAAGAAGAAAACAGACAAGAAGCCACAAAAAAGAAATCAAAAATCAAGACAGGTTAAGGACTAATGAAAGATCGCACAGCTCCCAGCGGCTCATTTTGCTACTTCGACCTCAGACTTCGACTTACGCCTAAGTACCCGAGAGACACCTCGGCGCACTTGGTCCAGTATGGTATCTTGAGAGCCATTTGGTGACTTCCCGGATCTTTCCACTTCGTCCAATTCCTTTGCATTGGTTTGTTGAAAAATGCCTGCAAAAACCACACCGACGTCTTCCCTCCAACCCTGCACATCTGATGTACCATCGTCGCTCTCACGTACTTCTTTCCGCGACTTTAGCTTGATGTAATCTTTCACCTTTGCAACCTTTGCAAAAGGATCTCCGAGAGATGATAGTCTTCCGGATCTCCGCCTTGAAGTCGATGCTTCTCGTGGAGGTGACTGCTTTGCCTCCCCAGTAACGGCGAGGTCCGGAATTTTCGTTGTGAACCCATTGCTCTCGTGGTGAAGCGACTGCTGTATCATATCTTCGAGACTTAGCAGCTTGGAATCCTCCATTTCCTTCGCGTCGCCGGAAACATTGCTTGATTTCCCTGATTGAGACTCAGCTCCCTCTCAGGCACTGACGGAGCCACGGGATCCTGGGACTCGTCCAAGGCTTGAGGTCGTAGATCAACCAGCAAATCTGCCATCCTATGACCAATTTCACTCAATGTTCCATCCTTGTATGCTGGAGATGTGACAAAGGCTGTCCAAGCTTCAATAGCCGCGATAACCTCCGCTTCAGTGACTTGGAACCACCCCGCATGCACCTTGTCGCAGTACGGGCATTCCAGGACAGCATGTCGGTTCTGTCTCAGGGTTTCTGTCACCAGTCTTTCAACTTTAGATGCCCCCAGAAACTTCTCCTTGCTCTGGAATACAATTTCGCAATCTTTCGCATAACAGCTCTCGCTCTCCTTGATTTTCTCAAGTGGGTCATCGGTTTGCCGAGTGATTCCAACCTTCATGCATCCATCACTTCCGAGATGTCTCAGGACATAGACTATGCCTGGACTCTTGTCATCTCTGTCAAACCTTCTGTTGATGTGGTGGACAAGCTTGCTCTTGGACCGGTTCACTGTGTACCGGCGCTTGCAGCGTGCGGCAAGGACCGGATCATCTTCCTCAGCCTCGATTTCGCCTTCCATGCGACGAGTTTCTTCTTCAGAAGGATTGGTATGGCCTTTGGGTGGACTAATCAAGACCAGTTCCATTTGAGGAGTTGGTTTCTGATTGGAATCATTGATGTCCTCAGCTGAAGGCGAGTCGGGAGCTACCATGGTAGTGTCAACGTCACTGCTCTCCGCTACAGAAACGAGGGACGTCTGGGTTGGTGTGACTGCCAAATCTCTGAAGTCTTTTTCAAGGCCATTGACGGTTGAAGCAGGCTGGGATGATTCAGGCTGATCGAAATCGAACGGTGGCAAATCCGAGTGTGTTGCAACGCGGTCGCCGGCTGAGGTCGTTCCAATGGTCATGGCTTGTCCACTTTCCGGGTCAATTTCTTCTTCCGCCGGCTCCGTGGAAACCGATTTGTGTCTCAGGCGTTTCCAGTTCATGAATTTCTGTTCCACATCGTTGATGTGAATATCGCAATGAGTGCACGTTAAGAACTTCCTCACGTCTGCGTAGAAATCATCATCGTGTGGGCATTGGTCCAATTTGCTGAATTGTGCCACCAGCCTGGTGGCTTCTTCGCTGTGTTTCCACGACCGTTGCTTGCGGCACTGTCGCTTTCCGGATGCAATGACGCCGAGGCAAAGTTTGAAGTCTGATTTGAGAGGATTGGTATACCTCGTGTCGAGCACTGAGGCAGATATCAGCTTGCCTAGGACTATCGGGGTCGAAACGTGGTCGATACTCATGGTTGCGATGAAGCTTAGCTTGGCAGTGCGTGGGATTATGATGAGACCAGAGGAAGGATGAAAAGAGAGCGGGGAGGGGAAACGAATCCCTTTCATTCAGCTGAGTAATTACTGTAGCATCCTGATACGGAAGCTGGTGGGATCATGCAGGAGTGTTATGCAGTTGGTTCAACGTGCATACGCACAGTAGCAACAGGAACGTTAGTCTGGGAGCTGCGGTGCAAAATGAGCACTGATCGACCAAAGCTGAAGTATGGAGGAGCATGGTTTAATTATCTTATCTCGTGTTGAGATTACCCGTCGGATAATCTTGGTCAAGAACGAAGTGGTGCTACCTAAGATGCCACCATGTGAATCATACAATTTCCCAGCTGTTGGTGAGAGTTGAAGAAACGCGAAAACCTCTCGCACTTTTCCGGCCTCTACTGTAACATTTAACTAAGTCTGACGAATGTTGCCCCGCCCACCTTGAAGAATAGTGTTTAAAGTACCTGGCTCTATCATGCGTACAATTGGCAGCATGCTCGGTCCTCTTTCGCACTTCCTTCTTTCGACACCGATGACTCAAATGACCTCGTGCCATTATTGATATAATAGCATCATTCATCGCAATTGGCTGTTTTCCAATAGCAGGCAACTGCTACCGCAAGAATGTCAGCGTTAATCTTGACGCTGAATGTAGGGTGGCCTGACCGGTTTACTGAAGAAATTGGCTGCCAATTCCTATGAGAGTGTTGGCACAAGGAAGGCAGTCCAACCAAGTCAATGGTGGGCGACTTGTGTAGTTGTGGCCGTGGCTTTCGCGGTTCTTTACAAGACTTGAAGACTCTAGGACTTTCACAAAGGACCATAATCCTGCAGAACAAATTGTGTTCGTCGTTGCTGCAGTGATTTCGGACAGAAGCTCGGTTTCGAAGCTGGAATAACACCTGTATTGTGCTGACTGTTAGCTCTATTTTTCTTTACCTCATGAATAAATCTGACTTGTTTTCTCTGTGTCTTTCCAGAATACAGAAGATGGCGGAACTCCATGTCGGTTCTTGTCGTGAAATGCGTGGTGCATCACGCACATGTCTTAGAAAGATGAGGGTATCGTTTGCATCGTATGGGATAGTAGTCGTCATACTATCTGGCGTTGAAGGGTTGGTTGAGCACCTCGAGTAAATCAATTTCTTGGTTCCATCAATCGTGTACGAGAATGATACTCATTAAATATTGTCTATGTTGTTTATGTATACCGCTGCAGGATGCATTGATTGCATGCCGAGTGCTGCGCGCCGAGTGCTGCACGCCGACACTGGCACGCCGATAATGGTACGCTGACAATGGCGCGCGCTGTGGTGCGCAGCTTGGTAGCCCAACAAGTTTAAGCCACCTCTTGAAATTTTCGGTGTATGACCACTACTATTGGATAATGACGATCGGCTTGATCCATGATCCTGGTCGGTTTGTGATAAGATATGCAGTGTTGAGGTTCAGCCAATGACCCGCTCATAGTGTCGGTGTGATACAGCTCCTCTGAAAGCGAACACATAAGAAGTGGAACTTCCCCAGACATGATCTACATAGCTCTTTTTATGATATGAATCTCAGATTTTGCGACGTATTCGAACATTAGCTGGGGGGTATTGACTCAGAAATCCCCCGCAGGGGACTCCTCGAATTACTGAATGGCAAGTATGCAATCCGCCCTCCTTCCATGTACACAGACTGACAGTTGGCAGTCTAACCCACGTGCCGTATTGGACCAGGACCCTCATTCAGATGAGTTCCTTGAATTGATGGAATCTGTCGAACGAGTGAGCAAACAGAGTGTTGAGTCTGAAAGGCCGCCCTCGGAATGGTCTATTGAAGACTTTCTTCCCTCGGAATGGTCTATTCGAGACATTCTTCCCTCGAGGGACGATTGCAAGTGGCGTCAATCTTTTTGGGAAAAACATGCCAACCCAAACGGAGCAACTGATCCATCCTGTCCATCACTCTACTCAAAAACGACACTGGAATCCAAGGTACAAGAACATGATGATGGAAAAGATACGAAGCGTTTAGGAGTGAAACAGCAGCCTCTGGACACGCTGGTTAGTACTATCAAAGCACATACCTCGAGATCTGAATTCCAAACCAGACTGACTTATTTAGGGTGAAACTAGCTTTGTTCCGGCTCAGGATCTGGACCGCACTCACGTTCAAAACCAATCTGATCGTGACCAGGAAAAGGGTACGCCGACTGCGAATCAACTTGATTTCAACTTGCGATACTATGGCCTGCCCAGGGTCGCTTTAGAACCATGCAACACGATTCAACAGCTTGACCGTATATACCCATGGGAACAACCTGAGAAGCGGTTGGATGGAGACGAGGCTGATGATGAACTCAGTCCATATCCTAACACCAAATCAGAGGATGGTTCATGGGAAGGTTTGCACGAGTCTCAAAGTGAAAGTGGGAACGAGCACGAAGTCCATCTATACCCCGAATCCGAATCTGGTAACAGCTTGACATTCAGCAATACCACTATGCTCAGTGCTGGTAAAGAAATATCGCCATCTTTATCAGCCCACGTGATTCATGTGGTCAGCACTGAATCCCAGAAACGGCGACTTCTTAACTGGCTTAGGCTTCATCAAAATATTGCTTCGCTTCGGGTTTCTCAACAAACCGCTGCTGCTTCCCCCGGAGAGACTACTACGACCGGTGGTACTGGCGCAAGAGAGGTCGCCTCTGAGACTTCCCAGCGATTTAATGTGAGCGGGGACTCGAAGATAACGGAAAGAAAGCGGTACCAATCCTCTGGAGATGACGATGCTTCCGGTAATCAAGGCGGAGGCGATCGAAAACGTTCGCGAACATCACACAGAGCTGAGCCTCCGAAACTGAGGAAATTTGCGTGTCCGTTCGAGAAGTTCGACATGTTCGCGTCACCGATGTGCTCTCCACCAAGCCGCCGCAAGCCCCAGGGAGGATTTGACTCTGTTCATCGCGTCAAGTAAGCAATACTCCAACTGACTCAAGGTATTTGTTCTGACAGTAGTTTCTAGACAGCACATTTTGAACTTTCATAGCACAGCAGTCCATTGTAGGCGGTGTTGGACACGCTGGAAAACTCCAGCACAGGCGCGCCAACACGAAGAGGCCATGAGCTGCCAAAAGGTCTCCATATCCAGGAAAGATTGGATGACGCCCAATCAAGAAGACACTATGAGAAAGAAGCTTACTTGCGAAGACCCGGAAAACAACTGGTACATGATGTTCAAATGCCTCTTTCCCCATCTTCCTTTGGAAGGTCCAGAGAGTGTCAGACAAAATTACACTCCCTGTAGGTCTTCCACAGTTGTTCCCCATTGAGCAGAGTACTTTTACTGATCGGGCGTATGTGTAAGACTACAACCCGAGCGAGGTGCTACCCATGCAATGCATTGTCTCGACATCACCCTCATCTGGCAACCCAGCAGCATCCTCCTTTACCAATACGGGGTCCTTCAATCAGCAGCCTCTAGTCGTTGAGGTTATAACACAGCACGGTACAGCATGTGAAGAAAACGACCTCAACAACATCGACAACCCATTCTCGAATATCGATATGAGTGCAATCGATTGGTCTGACGTTGACTTCGGAACGATCGGAACTATGAGCCAGGAATTCGATGAGCCTACCAGCTCCTCGTGCTCGAACATGTTCGAGACTCATAGTCTGACGAACGCCACGATGGAACTGAAGGATCTCCCGAGTGAAAGACTTTCAGAGCTTGGTAACGATGGAAGTAAAGCCAAAAGCTATACTTCAAGACTAGCAAACCACGCTCCCAGCGTGCAAACTACGGAAGATGCCCATCAGTTGATGAACGCGGGATACACTGAGTTGCAGCGCATTGTGCTGAACTCACGAGATGAGCTCCGACGCAGGGCAAGGAAGATCGATCGGTGTATTGCTGCGTGCTCTACGGTTTCAAATTGCTTGGACGACATGTCAGAGCTTTACGAAGATTTTGCTTTGGATGTAACTAATAGCCCCGCGTGTGCACAGAGAGTGCAGAAGCTTGGAACTCAGATCAAATTATTAAGGGAAACGCTAGAAAACATCCCTTAGTAGTTGAGCAACATGTACACAGAATGCGTCTGCATATTCTCTCTGTCTCAAGAGACGAGGAGTAGTCCATTAGTGATAGCACCCATTTGCTTTCTTGACACATCTTGATCAGGTGGGCAAATATACGCAAAATGTTCGTCTTCGCTATGCGATGAGTCTAACGATATAAGGCCCGGTTCCTGGACATTGGGAATATATCCTGCAAGAGGAAGCCACTCCACCTTAAGCTCTCATAGATGCCTGGAATATCATCCAGTGGGCACTGATCTACCCCAGTAAAGAACCTACTGGCTCCTCCCTCGTAATACTTGGTCTCGCAGTTGGGTTCTCGTGGGTATTCCCAATGCCGAGCAACCGCCTTCAAGCTCATATCATAGACAGCGTGACCAAGCTCTACAGCGTCGTCAGGGAACATCAGCCCAGACAGCTCCTCGATGGTGGTTTTATCGAATACAATGCATAGAAGGAGACGCGGCGGGCCTGGTGGACGACTTCTGAAATATCCATACCCGTCCTTCTCAAATTCTTCCTTTTGCATCATGTACCTCTCGGGCCAGCCATCCTCAAGTTCATCTTCCTCATCCCAAAGATGCTGAGACCTGACAAAGGCATTGAACTCTTCCCTTACGCGATCATCCGATGCATCTTCAAGTAAGTCCTTGTCCTGAATCACATCCAGTCTGAGCCGTTTAAATGCTTCATCGTCGTATCTTTTGTATTCCGGGGTTATGTTTTGAAGGAAGGAGCGGCGTATTGTCTCGACTACCTTCAGCACAGCCATGTGCAGGTTGTCCTGGGCTTTTTTTGAGTATGCTGTGACAACAATGTGGAAGCCCCAAGTTGGGTCTGGGACGAAATCCTTTTCGTTGCGCAGGTTCAGATTGCTATATTTTTCCACACGTCGAAGGAAATCGCGTGAGCCGTTATAAGGACTCGGTTCCCAAGCTCGGCCGGTTTCATCGCAGCGCTCTGTGTCAGGATAGTCGAGTTGACGGTCTAGATCTTCCACTGATCGGACTGTTCTGTTAATCTCCGGAGCGGCGCCTGGGCCAAATGAGCGGACATGAAAATGTCTTTCCTGTGGTACCGGACGAGTACCGAGGGTGGGATCTCGTGGGGGAAGGAGGGGAACCGGGTTTCCCGCTCTCCCGCGCCCAGTCATCCTGTCGAGAAGTTGGCCCGGCTGGAGTTTATAGAAGGAGAAAAAGGCGGCAAAGAAAGTCAATGGTGCGATGGCTCATCTGTTTATGCCTCGGTCCTCTTCTTGATGAGTCATTCTTTGCTGTTGCCTAAAAGCTAACAACTCCAAGGGATCCCGGTCGCGACAGATCCCAGCCAACTATTAATACAAACTGAATCAGTGGATGTGTAGTTGAATTTTGGCTACACACCCATCTCTGAGCCGAATAACTCAGGCTATGTTTTTCTGGGGGCCTTAATCACCTCGTTTTCGTCGGAAAGAGCTCTTGCAGGCACGGTGCCAAGCAGTATGCTCTTGCTATCTAATGTCTCTCTCACTGAACAGCCATCATGGTTTATGGCAAGTTCGGGGGCATTTTCAGCTCCCCGTAGTTGGCAACCTATGTTGGTGGTATAGGAAACGTCTGCATGCCTTTTTGCCGTTTCAAACAGGGCGGGTTGGTCACTCATCAATAGCGTGAATTCTTGTCTTTGCATTCTTGGACAGCCGTTTTTGTGGGCTGACTACACCTCTCGTCGAAGTAGCGCGAAGTTAGACCAGTTCACAAGCAACACATGAACAGCCACCAAGAGAAAGCAGGGACAGACCTACGACAACAGACAGAGCATTAAGAAGGATAACCGTTCCAGCACTGAAAGTGTAGGGCAGTCATTGGTCTTGTGACCTCCGAGGAGCTTCACAGCACCTGAGCTGCCTTCTCCCCAGGCAGCCTCGGTTTTAACAGCTCACGTGCTCGGAATATCGCCAAGTCCCCAAGATTTCCCCAGTCGACAGTGATCTGCCCGAGCCAAGAGCGCAACCGTCCATCCCGTCTTGTCCGTCCCAGCTGCTCGGCAAGAAGCTCGAATCCTTGCCCTTTGCAGGACTTTTCGGCAAGGATGTGCCTCAGCTTCACACGCCCCCACGCCCATTTGAGTCATGATCCACCCCACTGTCCGTCTTGCACCACTTTTCCTCTCGTTTTCCCCAACGCCCACTTTTGCTCATTCCACGTGTTGGTTTGCCCATGGACAAAAGCGAGAAATGGCACCGGACCGACCCATTGGATCGAAGAAAGTCTACCAAGCAGCGAAATCCTGATTTGGGGGAACTAGGAACCAACGGAAGCGCTGTGGCTAGGCTACTCTAAATCAACTCTCCACCACTCTCCACTACCTGCGTAAGCTTGGAGTTCGGAGCTGAGGTAGGTCCCTGCAATTCCCGGATTACGCGAACGCACCCAGCTTCGGAGGTGACCCGGAGTGAATCCTGGTGGTGCTGTAGGGTTCCATTCTCGATTCTCCATCCAGCCGGCGGCCAGGCGGGTCAGGTTGTTTTGTGCATACGTGGAAAGAGATCGAGGTCTTTGTTGCTGTTGAGTTACCGAGTTGCTAACTAGTCCATCCCTTCGGTTCAGTGCCCCCGAAGGAGAAGAAGGCTTCGTCTCGCGTCGGGATCTAGCGGCTGTAGTCGAAACGTGAGGGAGGCTGTCGGGTTTGGGACTTGTGTTCCGGCCGATGTCGGAGAAGTCGGAAAAGACTCTTCAAAGCCTCCCTCTCTCGAGGCCTCTGAGATGGGGTGTTTGCAGCGACTGGTGGTGATGTTGGCTGACGACCATGTGGATAGCCCCCGGCGGACAGCCAGGTGGGCTGTTGGCCCACACCATGAACACCAAATGCCGCCCGAACCGGTCAAAGCAGCACCGGACGTGTGAACCTCACCAGACGCAGCCCTTCGGAAGAGCCCCCACATGTACGGGCACGCTTTCGTGTGCCTCAGTTCACTTCCAGTTAGCTCTTGGCATCAAATCCCAGTCTCGAACCACTAAACCTCGCCTAACGCGCCAGCTATTGCGTAACAGCCAATCCAGAGCGTCGGTGGCGTCGGTGGCTTCGGTCGCTTGCCTCTTTGTTTTTGCGCCTGTCCATGCATCATATGCTTAATCAGTCTTGATCATATCAATCGAATCAGATAATATCATGTGAGATGCGGTCGAGCAGCCTTCGCGACCCCACCCGTTACCCAACCTTTATTCATCCCGTCGTCGTCTCCCGCGCTCCGTTCGTCGCGTACTTTTGATCATGTCGCGGCCTGAAACGTATCTCTTTTGCGGAGCATTCCATTCCTCGTCTCTCTCTTTGTCCGTCGTGGGTGGTATCGATGGCCGCGTTATTCCCAAGATCTTCTGCATTTGACACGTTGCCAAGCGACTTGATTGCCACATTCAGAATGATCGTCCGCCCGGTTTGCCGGTTCTCCACCGGCCTGCCGCGTCTGCCGATTTCGATTCCTTGGTCGCCACCATCGGGGCCAACACGAAAAGAAGAAGAAAAAAATCTAATCTTATCTGATGCGCCTTTTTCACGACCAACATCTGGACCCAGAGCTACCAGGGGGGGCCCTACTAATCCGGTTCGGTCCCCGAGGGTGCATGTACCTGACGAACCGGGGGGCGCTTTTCGAGACCCAGCCAGCTGTACTATATACAGGGGACGCTAGCCCGAGCATACAAACCCTTCCTCTGTTCCTCCCCTCAAGCTTTCCCTCGTCTTCTCCAACAGCTTCCCTTCCTTGTTACTTGTCGATCCAAGATCAGCACCAGTAGCAACCGACAATGGGACTCCTGAACAGGCTTCGCCCTGGCCTCGGCCACACAGAGAACTCGCCCGCCAACGCGTCTGACCCAGACATGCCCGTGGCCATCAGCACGTATCCCAACGACAACAAGGACCCCGCGAGCAGGTCGCCCGAGGATGGTCTTCACGGAGACACCAAGCCCGAGGAGGAGGTGCCGACCGAGGGTCTGCAGACCGGTGTCAAGAACATTGAGGCCATCACTCTGGCCTGGACCAGGAAGTCGCTGATTGGCGTCTTCATTGCCATTTGGTTCGTCTATCTTCTCAATGCCTTCCAGAGCTCGACAGTCGGCGGCTTCTTGCCCTATGTCACCAGTGACTGGTCGTCGCACTCGCTGCTGACCGTTGTTGATGTCATCTCGGCCTCGATGACTGCTGCTGTCTTCATTCCCCTGGCCAAGTTCCTGGATCTCGTCGGCCGAGCCGAGGGATTCCTTCTCATGGTGGTTTTCTCTGAGATCGGCTTGATCATGATGGCCGCCAGCACGAACCTTCCTACCTACTGTGCTGCTAATGTAAGTCACAAAAGCTAGTTCTGAGCCAGCACTGCAGCGGGATACTGACAATGTAAAAACACAGGTCTTCTACTCTGTTGGCTTTACCGGTCTCATCTACACCATCGATGTCATCACTGCCGATACCACCAAGCTGAGGAACCGAGCCCTCGCCTACGCCTTCACATCATCTCCCTACATGATCTCGGCTTTCGCTGGATCCTACGCTGCCGAGAAGATGCTCTCGGACATCGGCTGGCCCTGGGGCTTTGGCATCTTCGCCATCCTCATGCCTATCGTCTGTGCTCCTCTGTACCTGATCCTGACGCTCAACCTGCGCAAGGCCAAGAAGGTCGGTGTTCTGAAGAGGGAGTCCAGTGGACGAACTCTCAAGCAGAACATCTGGCACTACATCCTCGAGTTCGACGGTTAGTATCAATAAGCCCCTAGCCGTCTGTCACAGTGAAGCTAATTATGTTGCTAGTCCTCGGCATTTTCCTGTTTGCCGCTGGCCTCGTCATCTTCCTTCTCCCATTCAACCTCGCTGCTTCTGCCCCTAAGGAATGGGCCACGGACTACATCATCGCTATGATCGTCGTTGGATTCGTCCTTTTGGTCGCCTTCGTCCTGAACGAGCTTTACTTGGCCCCAGTTCCGTTCTTGAAGTTCCACTTCTTGACTGATCGGACCATTGTTGGTACCTGCCTGTTGGATCTGACTTATCAGATTTCCTACTACTGCTGGAACAGCTACTTCACCTCCTTCCTGCAGGTTGTCAACTACCTCTCTGTTGCCGAGGCCGGATATGTCAACAACACTTTCAGCGTTGTTTCAGGTTTCCTTCTCTTCGGCGTTGGTTGGAGCATCCGCAAGACCGGATACTTCAAGTGGCTTCTATGGGTTGGCCTTCCCATCTACGTCTTCTTCCAGGGTCTGATGATCTACTTCCGAAACCCCACTGGATACGTCGGCTACATCGTCATGACCCAGATTTTCATCTCTTTCGGTGGCAGCGTTTTCATCATCTGCATGCAGCTCGCTGTCCTCGCCGCTGTTGACCACCAGTACGTTGCTGCCGCCCTCGCTCTTCTCAACGTCACGGGTACCGCTGGTGGCGCTATTGGCTACGCCATTTCCGGTGCTATCTGGACCAACACCTTCGAGAAGGCCTTGGAGAGATACCTTCCCGAGTCCGCTTTGGCTAGCATCGCCGATATCTATGGCGATATTGAGGTCCAGCTCAGCTACGAGAAGGGCAGCTTGGAGCGAATTGCCATCCAGAAGGCGTACAGTTATTCCCAGACTCGCATGCTTGCGGCTGGAACTGGTATCATGGCCTTAGGTTTCTTCTGGGTTGCCATGATCAGGAACATGAAGGTCTCTGAGATGAAGCAGACCAAGGGTAACGTCTTCTAAGGAAGGGAAGTCATGTCTAGTAACTCAGTTTGTTCTAAACACAGCTGTCTATCAAATGTGTAAATTGTGTAATGAAGGAGATATACGTATTAATTTTCACGAGGTGCTGGAGATTACCTGATTGCCCTACTTTAAGTCCATTGATGTAGACTTTTTTCGGGCTTCTTCGGCCACGTACTGGCGTGACCTGAACAATTCAGGGTAATCGCAGCGGCGGTGTAGGGCAATCGAAGCTTCAACTTGGTGTTGGGTTATTGGACAGTACAGGCTTACCCTTTCTACTAAAGAAGAAATGCTAGTCCATAGTTCTTCAAACCTCCTGTTTACAGGGCATCTCTTTGATTCAGTAGGGTACTTCACTAGCATATTGTCGCCTCCACGTGGCAACATTACTGTCTCACATCTCGACTTTATCTTGTATTTTCGAACATCCTTCCCTACTGAGTTTTAAGCGGGCAACTACTAGAAGCTCGCCGACCTCAACCTTTAGAAGGACTTAAATTCTATACATTCACACTTAATTGTAGACTGTAAACGTCCATTCCAAAGCCAGTGCTCGTAATTAGCCGCCCGTTTCATTCGTCCATGGACTATAGCCCGTCATCATTTCCCCCGCCGCGTAGTTATAATACGTTTGTTGCAATTTTACGAAGCCGACCCCATGTGCCTCGCAGTACTTCTTGATACTACTTCCCATAGACGTAAAGTCCTCCACGTCTTCGAAGTTCAGGATGTTCGCTGTAGTTTGGTCCTGCTGCGACTCCCGAAATTGTTCTGAGACCGAAATCAAGACGGCCATGGCTACGATGGGGGCCCCATCTTCCGGAGTCTTGGACGCGACGTCGCGCATGAAGATGGTGTGGACGGCTTCTAACGAGCTGAATGGGAGATACAGGATGGTTTGCGAGAGCCACAGTATTCCAGTAGAGAGGAAGAAAAACGAACCTAAATACAGCTGTGCGTTAGAACTGTATTGTTTAGCAGTGAAGATCATAGACGCACCCTCAGCCTTTTCGTTCACATCGAGTGTTGACGTTCGAGTCGCTGAACACTTGAACTTGAGTGACGGATCTGCGGCTTGGGCCTCGTCACTGTACACAATGACCTTCTTGTCATACGGAGCCAGCAGCTGATCCAAGGCTGCTTGTAGAACTGAGAGATAAGTTGCTTTCCCATCCTTGACCATTGGTGTTGCAACTTGTCCGCCGAGAGATTCATCGGCGTCTCGATCAGGCCATTTAAAATGAATGATCTCAGGTCGGTCTTTGAGGGCGGCCGAGGCAACCGTGGCACCAGTGGGGACGATGACCACCTGCAACATACCGTCCGACTTGGGACTCGTACTGGGAGTAACGATAATTTGCTCTGCTGTATGTGAGTCTAGATGTCAGATCTCGTTTGTCCGAGTGCGGACTTACCGATGTTGTGCAGAGGGACTAAGAACGTATCCGGAAGTCCACGTCCAGAGTACACAGGATCATAGTCAGGCCCTTTGACGAGCCTAATGCTCCCATCTCCAGGGCCATTGGCGCTGGTTTCCCCAGTCATGGTTTCGAGGCTGCCCTCGCCTGTAAACGGAGAGACGAATTCAACTTGAGACAACGAGAGCGTGCAAAAGCCACAACCTATGCCTGAAGACAATTCACTGATGCTTTTGCCCTGGAAATACTGATTTGTCCATTGGCGTTGAGCTTCCGCTTCCCGGAACTTCGCCGCCTGTGGCCCGACGCTGTTTAAAGCGCGTCCGATGTTGCTTCCTGATTTCTTTTCATTCGTGCGTCGCTTTTTTGCAGCTGGTAGGGCTTGGGAGGATTGCTCTTTCGAGTGAGACTTGGACGATGGTGATGTTTTTTCAGGCTCGTGCTGTGTCGCGTCGGCCGCGGCCTGGGACCTGGTTGTCACCATGATGCCCGAATGAGCTTCATGCAAGTGTGCTTTGCACTAGAAAGAGACACAGATGAGATGTGCAGAAAGGCGTTGTCTGATGAGCTGCGGTTGAGGTGATCATATCACTCTGTTTGAAGCAATTGGATATTGAGTTGATATTTGACTTGTTACCCACGCACCTCATAAATGACGTAACCATACGTCATGGACGACGTCAGCAGGAGTAGGCTTGCACAACAACAATCTCTCACAGACCGCTTCTGCGAGAGCAATAAACCATGGCAAAGACATACGCCGTTCAAGCCATTGACTAGAGTATCCGATACCCCATAAATAACGGTTGATTCAATCCCCACTTCGTTTATTACCAGACCCATAAGTTGTTTCTGTGGTTCAATTTCCCAGTGGCCTTATGGCGTCCTCCTCCCAGAGTCAGCCCTCGTCCAGCTACGCCTATGATAAGCTGGATGAGAGTAAGGATGAGATCAGGCTTATTCGATTCGTTTCTCGCGATAGAGACCTTCGACAAGGGGGTTTCAACCCGCCGTTAGAGCTTGACCTGGTTTCTGTCTCACTGGCTACTTGTCCTCAATACCACGCTTTATCTTACGTCTGGGGATCTGATAAAAAGCCTGATACTGTCCTCGTCAGAGGGAAGACGACAAACATCACCCGAAGCTTGTGTGAAGCCCTGCTTCGCTTCCATGTCGATACTGATGTGGAGTACCTTTGGGCCGATGCCTTGTGCATCAACCAGGCGGATGATGACGAGAAAGCGGTTCAGGTCAAAAAGATGCGGCAGATCTTCACCTCGGCCGCCCGGGTTCTAGCCTACCTGGGCACTCCAGCTGGTGGGCATGACAATACAGTCGAGAGTATCGCTCTTCGTGGAAAGGAGTTGATTTTGGAGCACGGATGGGATCTGTTCGCATCGGACAGGACCGGATATCAGGATCCGGATCAGATGCCTACAAGCCGGTTTTGGCAGATGTTCCATCATATTGCCCAGCGATCTCACAACGATCGACAGTTTCTGCAGACCATTGCAACAAGGTGGGGTCTAGGGTCTGATGATGGTGGCGTCTTCCCTCATTCAGATATGCTATACTTCCTCCGTCGACCAATTTGGACGAGGGTCTGGATCCTCCAGGAGTTCACATGTGCGAAGGACTTGATTCTTATGTGTGGTCTCTCGGATCTCAAGTTCATTTATCTCGTCATCGTTCATTGGATCTATCTTGAATTCTATGAGTGGAAGCATCATTCCATGAGCCTTGGCCCTCGCACCGAAGAGTACATCAGCGTGCTGGCCACACTGCAACCGTACGCATCGCAAGCCATCCTCACCATGCAATCAATGCATCGGTGGAACCACATGGAAGCGCTCAGGAAGAATTCCTTTGTTGGGCTTCGGGAGTTGCTACAGAGCAGCTTTCGTTTGGGAGCAACGAACCCCAGAGATAGGGTTTTCGCCCTTCTAGCAATCGCAAAGGACGGGCCAAAACTAGGGATCTCGCCGAATTATTCGAAGAATTATGTCGAAGTCCTCATTGAGACTGCTTGGCGGCTCGCCGCTCAGGGTCATTTCATCCTCGACGACAGTCGGGGCCTTCGGGAGTCTAAGCTTGCCCCAGATGTTCCGTCTTGGGTGCCCGAGTGGTCCTTGAGGAGCGTCCGAACATTGAATTCATCTAGGATGGAAGCTAAGCTAAGATTTCTTGCAAGTGGACACACACAAATGTCCATAGTCTCTCCTACACATGAGTCGGACTATTCGTGGAAACATTTACAGATTTCTGGAATACCCATAGCTGATGTTGTAAAGGTTGGAGATGTGGCAGACTTCCCAGCCCCACGAGAAACTCCACAAAACCTACGCACAGCTCGGAGTTTTCTCGACGATGTCCGTCGGTTTGGCGAGAGCCCGGCTACCGTTTGGCCTTCCGGCCACAGCAGCTACGTCCAAGAAGCCTTGTGGAAGATACCAATCGCGTATCGAGACTTGGCGAACAACGAGATTAGACCTGATGATCGTATCCGAATGGTATCACGATGGCAGAACCTCCTTCCCGAGCAGTCAGAGGAGCGCATTCTTGAAACTGTGCAGCTGGAGGCTGAGTTCAGCTTCCTCAACGGGAACCAAAGCCCACCCTCGGAGCTATCCGACAACCAACGGGTTGCGTGGCTCCTTCAACACTGCAAGGGGTACTTCGAGGCCTTGCACCGTTATTCAGACGAGA
The DNA here is from genome assembly GCA_037954315.1 of Neonectria punicea. NCBI lineage: Eukaryota > Fungi > Ascomycota > Sordariomycetes > Hypocreales > Nectriaceae > Neonectria > Neonectria punicea. The sequence goes on from JAZAVJ010000163.1 coordinate 19,785, forward strand.
AGAGACCAATGATGTGCAGTGGCAAATATGGCTTTGCGTATCTCGGTATGGGACCACGGGAAATGGAAACTGGTGATAGGATAATTATATTTCAGGGAGCGCATGTTCCCTTTGTCGTCCGTGCCGGGAGTAGAGGATTATTCCAAGTTGTTGGTGAGGCGTATGTCTACGGAATGATGTATGGTGAGATGCTTAATAGTGCAACGCAGTTTGAGATGGTGGTGATTAATTAAGACATACTGATATATACAAAAGGCAGCGAACATCGTGTGCTCGATTTCACCTAGGCACTACAGTCACTGCTGATGACATATTATCGTACAGGCCTCCAAGACTGACTATAACGAACACGGCTAAGTCGAATATAGACCGACTTGAGCTTGTTAAATCTGCTGAAACAATAATTACATATTCTAGTCAATGTACATCGCTTGATCTGAGTCTAGCTAAAGTATTTGTGAGGGCTGGTCGACAGTAATACAACAAGCTCATTAGATATCTATAAGCGACCCAGTAACATGCTACGTTAAGCCGATGTCTCTATTATCCGTGTGCCAATGCCCAACATGCGCCGGCACCGGTCACTCAGGCGTTCAACCCACAAGAATCCTAATTAATCTCAAGAGTCTGTTTCTGGCTTTGTGATATCTGGTGCGTTGAGAGTCTCTTGGATTCGCTGACTCGGCAACCACTTCTCGGGTGGAGTGAACCACCACGACAGGATCGCGAAGATTGTGACAATGACCATAATCACTGGAGCATAGTTGAGTGTGTCTGCCTTGACGGGGAAAGCATACGGCGAATACAGCACTGCCACAACCCACCCGTTCCACAAGACTGCAATAGCTTGGAAAGGTTTGCTCAGGCGGCCAAGACTCCAGGCCGGCTTGGGGAATGTCTTCGGTGTCAGGAATAGTCGTCCAAGACAAATGAGACCGTACGCTGCTGCGGAAGGGACACCCGCGGCAGACACGAGAGACGTAAAGGCAACTGCTGATGGCAAGATGGTGCATGTGATGATTGAAGCAACAACCCAGACAACGATGACAGCGTTGCGGGGCTGCCCATCCACGACTCGAGACACCCACGACGAGTAAGGCAGAACTCCGTCGCGAGCGACCGCGAACACAAGTCGAGAGGCAGCTAATATGGCAATGGCTGTATTCTGTTTCAAGTTAGCGACAAACGTGATGGTGACAGGGCGGAAGCCCATCAAACCGAAGGTTGACGTACAAACCAGAGAGCAACAATGCAGATGATATTCATGAAAATGTGACCTCCTTCGCCAAGTATGGCTGCGTAAAGTGGGACAAATGGCTGTGAACCACCAAACGAAAAGAATGTCTCAGCATCAGGCTAAGAGTTGATGGCGTTAGCTTTATGAAACATATCTAGACGCGAAACTCGGTACTTACCACGCAAAACAAGAAGAGGATTACGACGGCAAAACCTCCAACACCACTTGTCACGGTGCTCCAGAAGATTCCTCTGGCTGCGGCGACGCTCGCGTTCTTTGTCTCCTCGGCAACATGGCCTGATGCATCGAATCCAATGAGGATTCCTGCTGTAGCTAGGTATGACAGACACCAGTTCCAGCCTGCCGGTGCACCGGTGCCGTTGTATGTAGTCATAAACGCATCATGGGTTGAACGGAACCCATATGTCTTGCTTGTTGCCACAGGAAGCCAGACCAAGTTCAGCACAAAGTCTAGCAGGACGGAACCTGTAGACAAGTAGAAAATCCACTTGAAGTAGCGAGCTATAGATGTTAGATATGCTAAGTCATGGGTCAAAAATATCATGTCTTACGAGGGAGAAGATTCCAAATGGCTGCGAGGGCGAGCATGACCTCTGTGCAAATCCATTGGACTGCACGGAATTTGACACTCGAACTATCCGATGGAAAGTCAAGTTCAAACACCGCGATTTCCTGCGCCAGTAAGCATTATGTATGTGAGCAGCGGCAGTGTCCTGATCTTGCGTACCGAAAGCATATAGTTGACGGCCGACTGTGTATTGCCTGGTTGATATTAGCAAGAGATTTGGCTCTGTGTGAGGTGTAGTGCAAACTCACTCGCACAAAATGTCGTCCATGCCGTAGTACTCCACCACGCAACCACGAAGCCGAAAAACCGTCCAAACCGTGGACCGCCGGACTCAGCAGCCCAAAGATAGATCGAGCCTGCCAACGGCAGAGAGGAGCATATCTCGGCAATAACTGCTGCAGTGATAAACGTGAAGAAGCACGTCACTACAAAGCTCGTCCTACCAAATCTGTTAGTGCACGCTCTGAAGGCTTGAGACGATTGCTTCATACCAGTAAGCTAAGTTGCCCCCAGCTGCGATACCAGTCGAGAAAGTTACGCGAACGCCGCCAATGAAGTACAAAGCCGCTGTCACAGGTTAACTTAATGAGACTCGCGTTGTCAATCGTCGAGATTGCTTACCAAATGTGGTCGCGAAGTTATGGAATCCATTGAAAGTCCGGTGCAGGACCTGCGGTTGCTAATTAGCAACTGGCAAGGCTGACAGGCTTTCCTCGAAAGGAGCCATTCACTTACAGGTTTATATCCCAAGTTTTCCTGTATCAACAATTAGTCCTTATTCTTCTCTCTTGAATCAACATACTTACCAAAATCTGCGCGTCCTTCGCATTTCCTTCCGTTTCTGTCCCAGACCCGGATCCATCTTTAGTCTCGGGGACCATGGTCGTGATATCTGGCTGTGTGTCGGGCATCTTGTCGAAGTCTTCCCGTCGCAGACCTTCGGCGTTTTGTCTTCTTTACTTTTTCCAGAGATGAGACAAGTTCCTAACTTTATAGTGCCTGCAGCTGAATATGTGGGCTCGAATTAGTACCCCTCGGCCAGCAACACCCGATTGGCATGCTTTTTTCCGTGTCGCGCAATGCGAGGGTCGTTATTACGGCATCGATTAGCACCTACGAATTTCCGGGGATATCGAAGGATTCTGACAGCTCATGCGGATGATTCGGCAACCCAGATCAATATTACTGGATCTTCAAATTGTTAGCGTAGGAGCTGACTGCCGGTTCAGGTAAGCTTGGCGCATGCAAGTGGGATTAAAAGATCACGCAATTGATCACCAAACTGGCATGCTAGCCAGTGTCTGAGATATTAACAACCCTGACCTCAGGTATTATTGTATCTTCGTGAGTCTCATTTCAATTGTTCAACTTTGTTGATCCTGTGATGGCGTTAATTCTCATTGCCAGTGCGGCGCTACTTTTTGTGCTCGTACTGCGTGTTGCGAAGGTTAGTAAAGAAACCAGCATTCGAGTTTGGCACTGATACTCAAAAGCAGTTCGTGCAAAACCATGTGTCGCCACTATCCGATATTCCCAGTGCGAGTTTAGCTGCTCCTTACTCCAGACTTCTCTGGGCATTTCGTCGAGAATACAGAGGGACCATTACTCTGGATCTTCCCACCCTTCATAAAAAGCTTGGTTGGTCACCGCAATGTCCCGAACATAACCGACTTAGCTCACGTTCAGTTAGGACCTTTTATTCGCATAAGCCCGGATGAGATCTCGTTCTACTCTATGCAAGTATATGATGCTGTTCACAAAGTGAACAGTGGGTTCAAAAAGGATCCGAGAGTATATGGCAACTTTGTACAAGATGGCCACCCCGCCCTCTTTTCTATCACGTAAGTAGAGTTGACTAAACTCCTATCATCTCAGCTAACAAGGTATCCCATCGAAGTCACCCAGAGGAGCATTCGAAGCGTCGAAGGTTGATGGGCCAGTTGTTTAATCGAAGCAAAATGCCGAACTTGGAGTCGTTGATGGTTCATCACATTGGCGGCTTCGTCAGCGCACTGGCTCAGAAGAACGGGGCAATCGAGCTGATGTCAGCCTGTCGTGCGTTAGAGGCGGATATTATCTGTAAGAGTCTTTAACCACTGCTTTTAAACTATCTAACAAGGTCCACCGGGATATATAGCGAGCTTCTCATTTGGGAAATCTATCAATGCGGTTGATTCTTGGGCGAGGGGGGAGAATCTGGATATGGTGGCAAAGAATGACGAGAAGGCAACTTGGATGCCCTTGGTAAGATTGTCTTAGTCCCTGCGGCGATGAGGCGTGTTAACAGTTCATAGCTCACAACCTTCCCTGTCTTTTATGAGATGTGGGAGCGAATTGAAGATCTCTTCTACCAGGCAACTGGCATTCAAACATCTTATAGCAATGGCTTGAACGAGTTTGGCAAGGTAAGTGGCTCTTCTACTATATAGCTTCGACATTTGCTGAATAGACGAACCAGTGGTCTGAACAGGCCTGGCGGACCGCCATGAGTTTCGAGAAGCCTACGGATCCCCTCTTCCCGAACCTCATACAGGTTATGGTGAATTCTGGCTTGCCTTCGGAAACGGCTTTATCCGAAGCTAAGGAGAACCTCGGCCCCGGTACTGACACCACATCTGGCTCTCTTGCACATATCCTGTATGCTCTGGGACACAACAGCTCTTATCAGGATGCTTTGTATGAAGACTTGAAACAGGTTGGATTCTCCACTGAAATGTCGACTCTGGAGAGCATCTCCAGACTACGGGCATGTGTCAAGGAAGGCATTCGATGGGCGGGCACGGCGGCTGCAATGTTGCCACGGATTGTGCCGGAGGGAGGGGCCGAGTTGCTTGGAAGGCACATTCCCCAAGGGGTAAGAAGTCCCTTGATTCTGGACTTCTAACCAAGAGATGCTTACTGACTCTATTTCTAGACTGTTCTGACTTCATCCCCAATCTGGTACCTTCGAGATCAAGATGCTTTCCCTGCGCCTGAGCTCTTTGACCCTTACCGATGGATAAACGATGATAGTTTGAGCTTTAAGGAAGATCCTTTAAGAGATCAATACTATGTTCCGTTTTCCAAGGGAGCCAACGTTTGCATCGGAGTTCAGTAAGTCCCCAATACCGCACATGAAAAAATTGGTCAGACTGCTTACTCGACATGAAGTTTTTCCTACTATGAACTGTATCTCGGTGTCTCGCAAATAATCCAATCCTTCCGAATCCACTCGCCCAGTAGCGAATTCCAATCTGGTTACTACGCTCCTCACAATGACTGGCATCCCGTGTTACTGCCGGCAAGGAAGGAATGGATTGCTGCGGTACTGACTGGAAACCTAGATGCTACACTGGAGATACGACAGTAAAATGCTGTGGTTAAAGGTGGACAACCATCTAAATGACAGTCTTGACTCAACTTACAACTCATTGTCATTCCGTGAAATTCTATCGTAGGCTCCGTGTGTGAATAAATGGTTGGGTGACTATTCTCGTGCTCGGCTTTGTTTCTCTTCCGTGGATAGTGAAATTCTGTGACGCCTGGAGCCTTTCGCCCATTATCTCTTTTGCATCTGTTTCAATACCAACCAACCACCTTTAGGAACAAAAAATTCGACATCTTCATCTTGAACCCTAGCATTAGGCTCGAAAAATATGTTTCTGCAGCTCAAGCCGGGGACTGGAATTGCATAAATAAGAACCGGGGAACTGCGTGGTGGAACGACTCGAAGTAGAGAGCTGAGGAAGCGAATGGTGGGCTAGACATCCAAGCACCGAAGAAAGGATAATTGATTACCACAAATACACCACACTGAAATGGTTAGCTCTTCACTGACCGCTGAAAACCTATTCATGGACGTGTCGATCGATACTTATACCACCTTAGCGCTGCCACTCCCACTTCACTAAGGCAGGTTCCAAACGTTCCCGCAGTTGTTAAATGCGCCTCTCGACTGCTCAACAAGTCACCGCTCAAAGGTGTTTTCAGCTGGCCGGGGTCGGCTGCTGCCAAGACTCGCGGAGCTCTGTCATTCGCGTAGGCAGATTGAAGGGATTCTGTGGCTGAAGGCTTATTTACGCGCCCGCCCTAAGATCGATAAAATCAGGGCATTTCACTGGACGCTGGAGCCGACAATAGCTCCCTTCTCGGCGGCGCCTACGATAACCCTAGATAGCACCTATTCTGGTAAGCCCAGATATGAACAGACTAACAATCCTTGTTTCGAAGACGGGGCTGCTGGGATCCATTTCAATTTTTGACAATATAAATAACAGGGCTGCTTCCGCTCTTTTGCCTCGGAGGCTGGGTTCGTGACGCCGTTGGGTGTGCTCATGCTTGTTCTTGTACGCAGGGCGGCAACCTACGATCACAATGATAGGTGTATCATATCTTGCATTCTGGAGCCTCGGTGCGTTCTTTTGCCCCTCCTCAATGTCGAGTCCCTGATGGACCACATGTGCTAATGGTGGTACTCATGGACAGGCATCTTCGCTCTCTCCATTTGCGTCCTCTCTGGTTGCCGAACCAACATGGAGAGAAACTACAGCCTCGTCAACTGGCCTCGGGAAACGATCGGGCTCGTTTGGGGCCAAGATTGCATGAATGCAACTGCCGAGTTGATTCCAGACTTGTACAAGCTGGGCGCATCCGGTGAGCGCCTTCTCCGATTATGAAAACCTCGGAGCCAAGAGGATCGACTAATTGAGAAAACAATAGGCACATGCAGGGTGGTAGGTGGGAAAACGACTTGCAAGAGTCACTTTCCCCCGACACTGAACTTAGCCAAGGCTGTTCTGGAAGACCTCGCTGAAGCAAACTCGACTGATTTCCCAGGCGCTGCCGGTGTCCTGGAAGCATGTCGAGAAGCTATTGACAAGCCGATCAAACACTCCACGGCCGAGAAGCTTGGGGTTGCAATGGTCTCCTTCATCATTGTCTCAATCTTTCTGAATCTCATCTCACTCTTCGTGGCAGCGGCGACCGACGAGCCCTTTGGCCTTCTGACCACCAGCGTTCTTGTCGTAGACGCGCTATTCATCTTCACCTCGCTCATATTGTGTATCGCTATGATGAACTATGAGGGCGGAGGGTATCTGAAAGGCGTGCACGGAGGGGACTTCTCGGATAGGGAGATGATAGGGGTCGCGATCTGGATGTTGCTTGGCATGCTTATCGCACGCGTCCTTTCAAATCCTTGGCTGTTTGCTGGCGCCCTTGCTGTCTTGCTTCCCATAGCGCTTGTCTTTGTGCTGTTTCTCGTGCGCACACGCGGCTTTTTTGCGATTGTTAGAGCATATGCTGCAGAGGGCTGATGTATCACTGAATGAAACATTGGATCATCTGACATAGCGGCTGGGCAATGCCTATATTAGCGAGATGGTTTAGAGCTTAGTGGGTGTTGTGCAAAAAAAAAAACACCGCATTGAATGATCTCAAGCAGATTAAAGCTGGGGACATCTCGTTCTGCAAAGAAATTGTCATCGCATGGTGATTTATAAACTGTTTCCCTGAGGGCTATCTGTTAATTTGGTAGAAACGAAATTCTTCATCTAGTCAAAGAGAAATCAAGCTGTGGGGACGATCATGACGATGATCGTGACTGCCCCAAACACGGACCTGAAGGATTCGGCTCATCTGGAACCGGATCATAGGAATCCGGTCTCAAGGAATCTGGCTGATCACGATGATCTTTATTCGAATCACGATGACTTGCGTACCTTTTATTGGTACGCTCGCAGTAAAAGCTTGATTATGTGCATCATCTCCTCAGAAGTGTCTCGAGTCGCTGTTGACTCAGAAGCCTCTCATAACCAAAGTGCAGTTAGTGATGCAGATGGAGGTTGAAGTAGAAGATCACTTTGGAGTTATAAATGTATCCCTTCCAAGGTATCGTGGCTGGTTTGATCCAACAATCTAAGCCACACTTCCATGAAGCTCGTGCAAACACGCAGGCTCGTGTGATACTTCTAGCTTCTTATAGTATACCATTCATATTAATCTGTCTCAGCTATATGAAGAAATATCCATTTTAACTCCCACCACTCACTCATCTTCGTGTTTCTCGTGCAACAATTAACCCAGCCCAAAGCCGATGTGCAATGAGTTCAGCCTCACTCACGTGGCAGCCTATTGCTATACAATGAATTCCTATTAACATTACATCGTACTTTCATCATCGCTCAAACGTCCTTCTTATCTTTAAAACCGCAGGCGTCAAGTACATCCCTTTCAATCTGTCTCTCAGGTGGTTATTGAACCCATAGGTCAAGGCATTCGCGAACCCTACGAACTGGGTTGAAACTTGCAATGCAGCCCCAACCGTGGGTGATGGGGCGTTGCCGGATGCTTCCATGAGCCTGTTGATGAGTCCTGGAATCCACAGCAAAACATACATCAGAGGGTATCCATTCAGCAGCATCATCCGTCTGATCTCGCGCTCGACCCGACTGGTGTCTCGACGCATGGGAAATTCGCTGACGTTGGTCTGCAATGGATCATGCTGTCGCTTGCTGCGGTCCTGTGGTGTTGGAAGATAGGCAGGGGGGGGATGAGAAATTCTTGGTGTTGAGATTTCTTTGTTGTCCATCATGTCGCGCCGGTCGGAGCCGTTGACCTCATTTATGGAGTTGTATGCTGACCCATCCCGCTCGATGTCACTAGATCCGGGTCGTGCGGTAAGCGAGCTTCGTGGTTGTGTCAAAACCGCCTTCGATGTCGGGCCCAAGTCGTCCAGTTCCGCTTCCTCGCCCTCAACGGCCTTGAACCCTGATCTACTCCCAAAGCAGGAGTATGCAGAGTTGGTTGTGCACCCCGTAGAGCCAAACGTTGACGAACGATTTCCTACACGCTTCGACCACAAGTGTTGCCGCAGGTAAATCCAGATGTAAACGTAGATGGCGATGGTTGAAAAAATAACCAAGAAGCGCCAGCCATGCGTCAAGGCATATCGCAGATCCACGCGAGTGGCGGAGATCCAGCACCAGTTGCCACCGACTGGCGTAATCTCCCCCATAGCTGTCGGAATGATGCTCGTCGTGACAGGTAAAACCCAAATAGCAAGACAGATCAGGACCTTTCTGGTTATCGACAGATCCGGCATGTACATTACTCGTGTCACAGTGAGAAGAGTAACAAGAGCAATGGCGAGAATCGAAAAGTCGGCTGCTTGCACAGAAAGCTGCCCTATCATGCCATTGGCTATACATGCAGCACCCGGCCGTAATTCATGTCTGCCAACAAAGATGATGCCAGAAATAGAGTTATTAAGTGTGTTGATGAACTCTGATCGATGCATAATCAGCAATCTGTATAAAGCCGAACGTGAACAGAGCGCTTACCAGCCACCGTAAGATTCAAAACCAGGATATGGCGGAAACTGTGCAACTGTCGACGATATATAGAGAACGAAAGAAGAACAAAAGTAGTCGCAAGGCAGGAAAGAACACTTCCCGCTAATGTAACAGACGCAATCGCTTGGCCAACGTCCACTGCCATTGTGTACCCATCGCGAAGCATATGACTTCAGTTGACTGCACACAGTTATCTGTGGCTAGGTAAAAACTTGGAGGACGACGCACCACCCTCCTTTTGTTGATTTCAAAGGGGTCTACGGACTCCCGGGACACTCATGTAACCCCCCAGGGTTTGAAATCTACTAAGACTGGGATCACAACCCTGCAATCATTTATAAGGTACCCACATTGGAATTGCCGAAGTAGATGAAGTCCAGGGTCCAGGCACGACCATCCGAGTGCCAGATTTCAGATCCTGGATTGTTGTCCAGAATTTGTTGCAATCCAGAGTCAATGGCCTCGAGCACTCATGCATTCTTCTTGATAAAACAATTGATGTTATACGTAGGTGACACTTCATTGGCGACGTCGATGGATGAATGAAAGACTACAGATTAAGGGGCTTGAAGTACGAGTCCCGGTTTCAGAGCACTGGAGAATTCTAGAATCAAGACTAGCTTAGATATTAGAGTTTTCTACCCAGCCTTGTCACTTAGCGAGTTTGACGTTGACAAGGGCGCACCAACTGAATACAGATCGTTATTGGTGGCTTCCCCGAAGCTCTGGCCCTGTCTGTCCGCTAAACGAGCCTGATGCTTGCAATCCTAAGGGAGGCTCGGCATTCCCGTTGACCGCTTGCAGACTGGTCCATCGCCTTATGAGAACTCGCTACTACGTACAGATGATACGTAGTCCTTACGTATTTACGTAGCAATCTTCAGAAATGAGCCTGCTGGTATTGTACTAGTCACGTCCCGGTTGCAACGGCGCCCCTCCCCCACATAGACCGCCAGACAGCAATTGGAGGATAAACCTATGGCCGTAGAGGACCTCAAACGATGACATGTACTGGTATTTCCAAAGTGATGACAAAGATGTTTCCTCTAGGGACGCCTCCATCGTCAACTGTTGCAGATGTGGCCCATAATGAAGACCGAATGCTTCACCATTCCTTCATTCCATTTCGTGCCCATTTTACTTTTAACTTCTTCACTCAGGAATATAGAAGTAGATAAAGTCTGGATACAGATCTCTCCATAACACAGCATTTCTTTGAGTGTCAGGGGGTTTGTGGGTTTAGAAAATTGGGCCAAGCGTATGAGTAAGTAGTCCGTTACCTAGTTTAGGTTCATGTTGTCTCATTCCTCTGGCTTTTAAATGCATGTCTCTCATAGGCTCTGGACTATGCCTCGTAAACATAGCTGTTTTGATTGGCTAATGCTTTGGTCAACTGGACTAAAAGATGTTTAATTGGTCCAAAAGCTAAGGGCAAGCGTAAGACTAAGTCATCGTCAAGTTGTATTATCAGCCTTCAAGCTATTTATTCACTTGCCCTGTACTTGTGACTGGGTAGTCCACGCCCACCTTGGTGGCCTCCTCGCACGACTCAACTTTCATCAGAACCTTCTCGGATTTAATCAGTTATAGTCTGGCGTGTTTAAACTGGACAGTGGCCATGGAACCTTTTTATTAAACGCGAGAAAACATCATTCGTTCCACCTGGACAAGAATTCTTTGGTCCTACAAACAACTCGACTTTCCAATGTGGGTTCATACCTGCTGATTCAATCAAGTAAATCCCGTTAAATAGTTTTGTTTGACTATCTTGTGTAATTTTGTATTATTTGAACACATTGACCTATCTCAGCTGACGTGCCATTGGTAGCCAACCATCATGGTGCTCTAGATTAATACAGCCGTTCCAAATCATTTGGAAAGTGACCTTGGGCTTTAGAATTCAGCTCAAAGATTAATCAATCGGCCTTTAGTTTCTAGGTTGTGCCAACCGAATCAACTGCCGGTTTTATACGGTCTTCTTTGAACCCGTTTGTATGAGCCTTCTTCTTGTTGTCACCATTTGTCTGCGGGGCAGAAGCTTGAATCAAACGGTTCAGCGTTCCCATCTCAGTCGACATCCACGCAGTTACAGCAACAATGTCGGCACCACAATTGACAAAATGGAAGCCTTGGTTGTATCTCTGAGCAGCTGTAAAATAAGGTTAGCACCATTAATCGAGTCTCAGCGTTTGTTATAATCCAGAACGTACCGATCTCTGCACTGAGTGCAAAATGGCCGGCATATTTTCCTGCATCGAGTGTGGCCCGAAGAATCCTGTCGGTAGCCTGCTGGACTTCTGGTATTGACGCATGGTTATATGCAAAATATCCAAGCGAAGATGCGAGGTCATTGGGTCCAATAAACAGCATGTCTATAATTGATACGGCGGTTAGCATACAACGTTCCACTATAGAGGTTTAGTTTGGTAGATATTACCAATTCCCTCGACATTGGCAATCTCTTCCACATTTTCGAGAGCTTTCCGAGACTCGATCTGCACACATATCATGACGTTGTCGTTTGCCCTCAGCAAATAGTCCCGCCCGGTCTGGTTGAATGCCGCTGGAGCAAACATTGCGCCTGTGCCTCGGAGTCCTTGTGGCCAGCTGTCTGACGGATACTTCGCAGCCCTGACTATCGCCTCTGCTTGTTCCTTGGTCTCACACATGGGCACCATAATCGCATGAGCACCTGCGTCCAGAACTCTCTTTATCATCCATGGCTCGCCAGCAGGTACTCTGACGATTGGGGATGCTCCACTTGACGAGATTGCCCCAACTTGGAGGTACATGTTATTGTCGTCGATATTGCCATGCTCGCAATCGATGAGCACCCACTAAAAACGAGTTGTATTAGCGGACTGTGAGCGAAATTTGTAAAAGGTACTCACGTCTTCTCCCAGGGATGCGATCGTTCTTGCCAGTGTGTAGCCAGGAAATTCGAGCCATTGCCCTACACTCGGCCCACGGCGATCCTTTGCGCGCTCCAATGACTCCCGTAATCGTGATTTTCCAGAAGCGTTGACAACGGGTGATGCAATCTGATTCGACATGCTTGCTTTCGTATCTTGGAGTTCTAAACAATAGTATGAGTGACTTCCAGTGCTATGATCCCACACTGATATAGTACCTTATACCGGTGAGGTGGAATTCATCCAGATCCCATTTGTCTTGGGTAACATCCTACTTCGGGGAAATTGCTAGTGGTGAATTCAATCCTCAGATACTTTTGCGTGACAGACCAGGTACTGATTATCAATATCGCGGACCGCCAACCACGGCACAGCTCCTTCCTTGTCGAAGACCGTCCGGCCGGAGCTCGGGCCGGGCGGGGGCATGCCGTGGTCACTCAATCCGCTGTCGGACCACACCCGGCCATTTACGTAACTGGGCGAAGGCGATAAGAGCAAGTGCGAGTGCAGCTAGCCCAGTAGATACTAAAACTTGTGGAATCCCAGCACGTAGACACCATGGAACATTTGCAACTGGTCTCTTCCCTGGGACTTTCCCGTTCTCTGCACGAAGAAATATGGTTTCTAGCTTACAAAACGATGGATTTCGTCCACATTCAATATTATCCTGACTTTCAGCCTGATTATTTTCGCCAGTTCCTGATCCAACTGTGAAGTAGGTAGCCAGTGCGCAAGGTGACAAATGACGAGCAAGGTGATTCGGTATGAAGCGGGGTGCAAATTGGTATGCGGAACTCGTTATCCACGGGACGAACGGTTTGATATGGCGAGTCAGGTTGGTGTGATAAGGTAGCGCGCATCCACTGTTGGGCGAGTCACGAACCCCGGACCGCAACCTCCGCACTTCGGTATCTCGCTGACCAGTCACCCAGGAGAGGTTTCAACGTCGCACACGTCAGAAGACCACAGACGGCAAATTTTTGCCTTGACATTCAAACCTTTTCGGACGTTTAGGCAAGGTACTGTCCGGCTGAGCTTGACGCAGATCTCTTTCAATGGCCAAAGAGTCAGGCGACGGAATTCCGTCCAGGGTGTGGCAAGCTTGTGTTGCCTGTCGTCGCAAAAAGGTGCGTAATTGCGTTATTGCGAATACTCACTCTCTTTTCTAAAATTATTCAACACGAATCTAAAACATTTCTTTTTCATGACTTACAATGATTTCTTCATAGGTGAAATGTGACGGGAATAACCCGTGCCACAACTGCAGCTCACGAGAAGCACCATGTGAGTACCCAGGGAGTAACGATAATGCATCGAGCAGTCGGAAGTAAGTATCCTGTTTACCGCTTCTTTCTTGTAGCAGCTAACCAACCCCTTGTAGCTATGGCGTGATAATGGAAGCGAGATGCCAACAACTGGACTCATTTTGTCACAGACTGGAAGATTTGGTTGGCCAACTTGTTCGCGTGATCGAGACTCTGTCAAATGATAAGGTTTCTGCGCCTCATGCATCAGCCGATGATGAGCTACAGCAGGCCACCCTCGCTCTGAAGTCATTACCTAACTCTGGAGACATCAGTCAGACGATTCATCTAGAGGTTGATGCTCTATCGGATGTTGAATGCAATAGCTCGACGCCCCCGAATGCATACAATGATGGCTCAATTCCGCCAAGTGTTGACGAAGAAATGGAGGACGAACTAGGCGAGGAGTCAAACCCCCAGAATACATCCGAGGATCCCACCGTTGCGAGGTTTGGGTCTCTTGTCACGGACTCCTACGGAGCACTAAGGTTCTTAATCTTCAATTATAGCCTAGCAGCTTAACTAACCAAGCGAACAGGTTCATCGGAGGGGCCACAAACAATATGCTGGTGGAAGCTGTTCAAAGCCTTACTCCAGGCCAGTCTCTCGAGTCAGAATCTCCGGTCTATGGCATCTACAGAAAAGACACACCAGCTTTGAAAGACGACAACCCATCATTCGAGATCCCCTTTTTTGTCCACGGCAAGAAGTGGCGCGAATTACCGTACTTGCCTAAACCTGAACTGCTAAGTCGCCCGCCTCAGTATGTCGCTGACGTTCTCGTCGGGCTCTATTTCGACCAGTTCCACTATACTTTTCCAGTTCTGTACAAACCTCACTTCATGGCTCAGTACAAGCGCATGAACTCAGCGCGGACCGACAAAGCGCCTGACAAGAGATTTTTGTCTGTGTTTTTTGCAGTGTGTGCCTGCGCCTCGAGCCTGATCCCCGGTGAAGAAAATCCTTCCAGGTTTTCTGGCTTGGACTATTACGAGAAAGCACTTCTCCTTCATTTCAAGATGACTGGAGAAGCAAGCCTAGAGCGTGTTCAGTGTCTGGCACTGCTATCCATGTGCTGTGCTGGTTGGAATACCTTGTCGACAAGTTGGCATTTTGCCGGGCAGGCAGTGCAGGCGGCACAGGATCTTGGAATGCACCTCAGTGGCCTTGTAAGTGGCTCAGGTCTATCTTCCCCGGTGGTGTACTCATTAAGCTAGATGCCAACTCGGGAAAAGTCGTCTACGCACTCTTCGTCGAACGTCCTCAAGCAGGAGATATCGCGGCGTGTATGGTGGAGCGTATACTGCATTGACAGGTAAAGGCCACTTTCTGGTGGCGTTTTGTCTTAGACTAATCTTCTATAGGGTCATATCCATGTGCCTCGGACGACCTATGGCGGCCCATGATACAGACTGGCGTTGCGCACTACCTCTACCCGTTGGAGACGAAGAACTTGAGAGTGCATGCGAACAGCCCGAAAGCCTACTCCAACGACCATCATCAACATTGCCATTATCAGGTTTCATGGCATTTGCTCGTCTGTGTCACATATCTGGCAAAATCCAAAGTCTTCATTCGCCGTCTCGGATGGCTAATCTTGGCACACCAGAGGGGGCAAAGCGGCACATGAAGTCGGTTTCGCGGCTAGACAAGTCCCTGAATGAGTGGTTGACTAGTTTACCTGATGAAATCCGGTTCTCTGCAAAGTACGCCACCGAGTATCCGATGAAGTAGCGCAAATGAGCCAGAACCTCTGCTAACATTAAGCTGTTAGCACGCTAGAACGCGGTCCAAACTTGACGATGTGCGTCATATTGTTCATAGTGCACGCCGGCTCACTATTGAACTTGTACAGGTACGCTATATCCCCACGATCTGGCAAAGGAACAGATATTGACTATTGGACGTAGAACATTAGCTGGCGGCGTGGATTCGTCGCTGATAGACATTGATCCTCTTCCACACTGTATCAGCGCCGCCCGTAGCTGCATCAGCGCTGCAGAACTCGTGAGGGAGCTTGTACCTCCATCACACCATCTAGCATTCTGTGTCCATTACCTAACCCTTTCTGGCCTCACTTTGTGAGTCTGGCTCATGTTTTGACGAAATTATAACCCTCAGAGCTAACTAGAATCACTTCAGGATACTAATGCAAGAACACCCTACTGCCGAGGTTGAAGAAGACATCGAAAAATGCGTCCGATTTCTGAAAGAACTTGAAGCCACATGGTCTGGTGCGGCAAGAGGGAGGGCAATCATCGAGCAACTACTCAAATATCCCAGAAGAAACGTACAGAACTCGATTAAGAACTGGCATGTTTCTGATGCATTTGCAATGTTTCAGATGCCAGGATTTGAGTTCTCTGATTTTGAGCCTTCTGGCATGGAGTTCTTGAACACTTGGGCCCCATAACTACTGATGAACTGACGTAGGAACTAGCTTCAGTCAGGCGGTAACGGGCCGCTGTAGTTAAAACGGGTAAAATGTTCACATATGAAGAAAAAGTCAATCGTTGAAGTACAAATGAGCAGTTGTAGAACAATCACTAAGATTCCCCCAGCTGTCGTCTTGACAGCCTTGAAATGCACGCCATCGTGACCAGATGAATGTAGTTGAACAATTTCTTTTATTTTTTCTCGGACTATGGTTTGATCAAGTCCTGCTCGTAGGAACGGTTGAGGTGCGTTATCTTTTTTAAAATCCTACTCCCAGTACTTCCCAATTACCTTCCGCATGCGCACTATCCCAGAGTGAATCTGCTCTTCCTATTATTCTCACTTAGTTAACATGAACTTAAAATACCTTGGGGTTCTTTTAACGTACTGTTGGTGTCGCAAATGAAAATCGGAAGTGTGCTGTTCGCGCTTCTGCTCCTCGTGCCTTCGTGGTGACTTTATCGGCTCCTTGCCAGGGATGATAGTATGATCCTGGTGTCAATAGCACCAATTCAGTTGCCCATGCTTTCCATAGCTCGTCGGCAAAAGCCTGCTCTGGGTCCTCGGGAGATTGGCTTTCGACTTCCAAGTATCGATCAACGCCTTCGAAGTAGAACTTGGACCACACGAACATGCCCGCACCAGGATCGACAAAGCTGAAGACAGGTAGCAACACTCCATCCTTGTTCTGTACACATGCCACCAACCCTTGTGCCTTTGTTAAAGGTGACTTCTCAGCCGGTAGAACAGTGAAGTTGGCATAGAAAGCATCGAGTAGCCAGTCCCGCCGTGTCCGGTACTGGAGTTGCAGGTTCTGAAGCCATGTGAGATATCCGTCGATGCCCCAGCCGCGCAGGAGGGAAAGCGCAAATGCTTGACTGAGACCCGCTGGATCTTGCGTCTCGACTTCCGTGGCTCGGAGTAATCGCTCAATGAAGACGGGGTTGGCAATGAAGTACCCCAGGCGCAGACCAGGGAACAGCGTCTTCGAGAAAGAGTCTAAGCGAATCACACGCCCCTGCGTGTCCATGGACAAGAAAGAAGGGGTAAGCGTCTTGATGAAATCATCTGCCACCTTCACTGCACTAGGTGAAGTCTGATAGCCTGGATACTGCAGAAAGTAATAAGGGTCATCCTCGACGATAATTAAATCTGACCTGATTAGTACCGTTCTATGGATAACAGGCCAATGAAATTACCAAACTCGATGGCGATATCGTATATCTCCCTTCGTCTTTCTGCTGATATCGTGACGCCAGTTGGATTGGAGCCGACGGAAACAAGATAGAGACTACAACACATCAGCACAATCCCTTTTCCATGTCGAGATGGAACAGCCACTCACACCCTAGGTCTCTTCGCATTTGTAGTCTTTGAATCCCACTTGGTCAACAGTTCTCGGAGTTTGTTTGACAGGATACCCTCGGCGTCTGCCGGTACGGGAACGGCCTTGATTCCTAGAGGAATCCAGAGCGCCTGTGCGGACGGATACGTGAATTCTTCGACGATTACAAAGTCGTCATCTTCACACAGCATACCAACCACCTTGGACCAGGCATTGGTGTTTCCCGGATGTAGAATACAGTCGTATTCGCATGGTGGTGCATGTACTCGCTCTGTCAACTCCTTTGACAGTTCGATTAATTGTCGGTTTCCAGACCCAGAGCCTGACATTGTGTGAGCGACAAAGAGTCTCCATCCTGACCATGAGGCGATCCATACCGTATTGCAAGAATTGAGTTAGATCGAGGTCTCCGGGCGATGATCCTCGGCCAATAGTGAGGCGCAATAAATCTGCTGCCGCGCTGTCTGCATCTTTGGACACTGAAACCGACGGTTTGAGACAGTCGAAGTTTACTTGTTCAAGTGGGAACAGTGATGGATGTGGCAGTCCTAACACAATCAGCTCTGTATATAATTTAATAGATGGTAAACTTTACCTCCAGCCAAGCTGACCATGCCATCATAATTCATGAACTTGATGATGTCTTTCAGAGGCGACGGATGTCGAGCTTTGCTCTTTGCGTTGAGGTGGTGTGACAGGTCCACTGGCAAACAGCGGCGACTCATGCTGCCCATTTTTAAAATGGCGTCGGGATTTCCTGGAGAGGTTTCTTGGGACACGATTCGGGTCGAGTTTGAGATGTTTATGTGGGAACAAACTTGGAATCTTCAAACTCAACACAAATGTCCACAAGTAATGCAAGATCGACAATGGGTTGATCTAGAAGATTCCTAGCTTAACTGGATTTTTGTTTTGTTGGACCAACTCTTTTCCATGAGAATAATCTTGTATGGGTTGGGAGAACAGGTTCAACGAGGATGTAGCCCTCCTCGGCCGGAGATCCGAACTAAGCGTATGTGCTGGTGTGGGCCCGATAACGGGCAATTGACGCGGCAGCGTTACTAATATGCGATCAGTCCGGATCTCCGGCGAACGTCACAGGCTATTCATCATTGGGATCTATTCCAAGGAAGCTTTAGCAAGAGCCAGAGAAGTTCCCAGCCAGGTAGAGTTCAGCGACTCGCCAGTTTTCCAACACCTTAACGGTCAGATATCCATCTCTAGTAAGCAACGTGGCAGTCAGCAGCTATTTGCCTTCCAGCCAACATGGGAAACACAATCTCATACAATGAGACGCCATTCGACTTGAGCCTAGGCGACAAGGGAACCATTCGTGGGCTGCAACTTGACGACAAATCTCGTCGCTACGCCGGTGTCCCATACGCACTCCCACCGACAGGCCAGCACCGATGGCGGAAGCCACGGCCGCTTCCAGTTTCGTACGCTTACGGCGATATCAGTGGCCCATACGATGCCACGAAATTCAAGCCAGTGTGCCCCCAGAAGGCATTCCATGTTGGAAATGCGGAGGGCGATTCTGATACCTTCAGCGAGGACTGTCTCGTTGTCAATGTCTGGACCCCTGTACAGAAGAACCAGGACGAGGGGAAGAAGTGGCCGGTCATGCTTTGGCTGCATGGAGGATGGTTCCAAATGGGCGATCCATCACAAGAACCTGGAATGGACCCGACAGAACTGATATCTACTGGCGGACTGAATGCGATCGTCGTGGCAATAGGCTATCGACTGAACGTGTTTGGGTTTCTTGCTGGGCAAGCTTTATTAAGCGAAAGTGGCGGCGTGTCTGCTGGAAACTTCGGGCTGTGGGATCAACGCATGGCTGCCGAATGGGTCAAGGACAATATTTCTTTCTTTGGAGGCGATCCAAATAACATCACACTGGCAGGTCGGAGCGCTGGCGCGTACAGCGTCGAAGCCCAAATGCTTCATGAGTTCCGCCAGCCTGCGCCGAAATCCTCCATGTTCCGACGCATCTTCATGGACTCTAATGCGATACCAGCGCAACCAAAGTCTTTGACTGATGGCCAGGCCCAATTCGATGAGCTTTGCTCTTACTTCAACATTAGCGCAACTCGTTCAGCTGAAGACAAACTCGCCAGCCTACGACAGATCAGCGCACTGGATCTCGTGCAGGCCATTCCTCACCTTAAGCACCATACTTTTCGTCCCGTCACCGATGAATTGTTCATCCAATCGGAGATGATTGAGTATCTCCAAGCCAAAGAGTTTGCCGACGAGTTCAAGGCTAGGGGCTACCGAATACTGATTGGCGAAGTTCTGAACGAGGAAACGCTGTATTCCACGTACAATGGTCCGACAGAACCTACTATAGAAGCTTTACGGCTGCAAGTCTCGAACTACTACGCTCCTGAAGTAACAGACCGGATACTTCAATGCTACGATATGCCGGAGTCGGGCAAGTTGGAAGACTGGAAGACGCTGTTCGGTAAGCCGCCTCTTCACCCCAAAAGTCTTCACACCGTGTCGAAGCTGATACTCACAATACATTTCCATCTGCAGGTCAAATAGTTTCCGACGGCCAGGTTCGCGCACCATCTAGGGCCCTGGTTAAGCATCTCGTATCGAACGGTGTAGATATCCGAGATGTATGGCGCTATCAGATCGCGTATCGACTATCATTCATCGACGAAACGATAGCACCGATGTCTTTTGGCGTTGCACACGCAACGGACAAGCCATTTTGGAAGTAAGTACCTGTCCCTTTCTTTTCCGACCGTGGCTTACTCTGCGAAAGCTTCTCCATCTGCCACGGACCAACGCCGAGTGAGAGGCAGCTGATGGAGGACTGGATTCAAGTTTTAGTAGCATTTGTGAATGATGTCCCCGGGTACGAATTAGGAACAGATGTGGTGGAGAAGATGAAAGTTATCACGCCGAAAGGGACAATCGAGGTCCAACAGGACCAGCGATGGGATGAACTTGTAAGAATTGGGGAGATATATGCTGGCAAGATTGTCTAATTACATGGGACACAAAGTCACAAAGATCGAGCATTTAGAAAGAGAGACCTTTCTTCTGAAACATACAATAATATCTCATCGCATTGAAACTAAGTGGTGAGCATGTCGAGGGTCCTCGTAGGTCTGATTGAGCGCCGTAAAGGGTGACCTGAGATCATCGAGTATCATGAAATAAGAATCCAAGTAGACCGTATTTCTCACGTACTGTGTCCAAAGGAAAAGTTTTATGGGCGAAGTCCAGTGTGATCTACACAAACATGATTGAGTTGAAGAAATCGGTCAAGGCCGCGAATATTTAAATTAAGCTGGAGCACTGAAGTTAATGAACGAGATTCATGGGATATAGGGAGCCTATAAATGTTGCCAGAGCTGTGTTGAAGCAGGTCTTTGCATAGCAACTGTCTAGTACTTATATCGGAAATGAATGTTCTCACGATCAGTCATATCGGCTTCGGCATTCACCTTTCCAAGTCGCTCACTTTCTTCCTTTGAGATACCTTGCTCCCGGATAACCTTGTCGCGCCTTCTGTTTTCCCAAATGTCTATATTCGATGGTTAATTTTGATCGAAAGCGCAACAATTGCACAACTCACAATAGAATCGCCACAAGGCCATACTGCAGAATTCAACACAGTAGAGAATGGCACAAGCAGTGATACCTCGGACGTACTTTGGAGCGTCCGACGCTACAAACATCTGGGCTCCAATAGCGTTACCGACACAATAGGCGACGAAGAGAACGGTAGCTGTCACGGTCTTCTTTGTTCTGCCTGCAACATTGGATGGCAGGAAGGTCCAGATCACTGCGCCGTCGTTAGTAGATGCAAATGGACGAGGAGAACTCTAGAACTTACTGAGGCCAGGCAAAGTACCAAACACTTGCATCATATACATGCCCCATCTTGTCCACTTCATGGTGTCTGTCGGGAGTAGCGAAAGAGCTAACATTCCACTGAAGGCAGGCACCAGTGAGAACATCATCATGAGGACTGCGAGTGTCAAAAATGAACGCTTCGAGATGTCAGGGAAACTCACATCGGAAGTTGGGTTTCTTTAACGTTATCAACCCAACAGTCAAGAACCAGCAGATGCCAAAGGCGTAGTAAGGGGTTGATCCCTTGAGGAGTGTCTCCAATGGGGTAAACCCGAACGACTGCCAGATGAGTTTCGAGAAGGTGGTGTTGGCGCCATTGGGCAACGCGTTGACGATCGTGACGAAGAAAAAGAAGTAGGTTTGTGGATCTGTGTACAAAATCTGTTAGTCAAGAGTCGAGTCATGGCATTGCACCGGTACTAAGGCTATCGCAAACGATTGCCCGTTCCACTGCAGATGATATATGTACCCTTGAAAGCTGTCCAAACCTGTTCCCACTTGAACTCGGACCGCTTTTCGCGGTCAGATCCTGTCTGGTTTGCAATGACCCGTGAAATTGCAGCTCGCTTCTCATCCTCACTCAGCCATCGCACCTCACGAGGAGTTCCAAGGATGAACCAAACGAGGACTCCGCAGACGATCGTCAAGGCTCCAAGGAAGAAAGAGATTCCTTTCCACTGGGCGCACCGTTAGCATGCTCCCGTCAAGAAAAATGGCTTAGTGCGACTTACTGCAGCAAGGCCATCAGGGTTCTTCTGGGCATGCAGCCCAATGCCGTACATGCTGAGACCAGCAATGATGTTCATTCCCGCGTTGGAAGTTCCCCAGATGAGGGAGCGCAAAGTGTGTTCCTGTGAAGTATACCATGCTCCCGTCATCAGCATGAATGTCGGCGAAATCGTGCACTCGAGAGCGCCCTGGATAGTGCGGAGAACCATGAGGTGGGCAAAGTTCTTGGCGAAAGCAATGCAGAGCACAATCACACCCCACGAAACCATGACGATGGACAGAAACTTGCCCGTGTGGCATTTCTGCATCAACCAATTGCCGGGGGCCTCGCAGACCATGTAGGACAGGTAGAAGACGGTGCTGAGCCAGTTGAACTGCTCGCCTACGAGGCCGGTATCCTCTCGTATCCCGAAGACAGCTTGCACGCTGAGAGACGTTTTGTCAGCCTGTTGTGTGCCATAACAGAACCACATCAGCGGTAAGAGCCAGAGGTCGATCTTCCATCGGAGTTTTCTGTAGTACTCGTCGGAATATTCGGGCGCCGCATCAACAATTCCCTCCAGGACATCGTCCGGCATGGTAGGTTTCTCGCTCATGGCGATGTCGTCTGGATGCTTGTTATCCGCGGTTGTTGTTTCGGCTGTCATCTTCGCAGGTTTGGAGGCAACCCCGGTGTGCCGAGTTTGAGTTATGACGGTAAACGGCGTGGCTAACCAATAGGGCCTGGGATGAAGCTTTCGAGAAACACTCGCATCCCCTCTAATATAACATGACTATCTTCTACGTTTGCTAGAGCGACCGTATGATCGAAGCCTGTCGGGACATGCTCTGTGCGACCGGCCGGGTCTCCTCCGAGGCTCCGAAGCTGTACTGGCAATTACAGCGGAAATAGTGCATCCAGTTGATAAGACACCGGATCTCCGCCATAAGATCCACTAGAATACCCTTACTATCTCAAGCGTGTTATCTCGCTGACATATCTTGGCCGAAGCACCCCTGGTTGTTGAACTATCGGAGATAACAATTAGGCTAACATTGAGCACTAAGGAATCTTCCCCGCATCGACAGTTCGCTCTTATCTCGCCAGTCCAAACTCTTAACGACAGTTGCAAATACAGGATAACTAATTGTTGTTCCATGAGCTTCTTCAAAGCAATGGCGTCGCTCTTCCTACAGCCTTTGAGTTGATTACACGCGGATTTAGCTCATATCTCAAAACCTCGGCTCATCTTCCAACATGGCCACTGCTGCGACGTACAAGTTCGGTGGCGTTACTTGACGCCAGATTCTTCACATAGATCAGGTCAATAGAGTAGATAGCATACAGTAGATACCACAGTATGATACTGTGCCCATCACTGTCGGTTCCAATAACACTACCGCAAGCTTTCCCAGGAATGATTGATCTCACATCTATTTCATTCTACACCCACCTTTTTCTCTCATATAACTGAAACCGACACGATCGTCTTTTTGGGATGTTCACCATCCCTTTAAGACGAATCGGGGCGCCTCCGGAACTCCATCTCAAGTGAAGAGGATTGGTTAGCAGCCTTGGCACCTTGTCACCGGCGACATACCTAGAAGCTTGGTCAAATCTTTGTTGATGACTGTCAGGGTAATTCCATCTCGAGTTCCTTCGTTGAAAGCATCAAAATCTGGGATGTGTGTATGGAAGAACTTCAAGCTCAAAACGTCAGCGCCGCCCCTGTCGAGTTCATCGACGCTCGTACCTTGATACTAAACTGCGTAAAGCTAAGTCGGGGATCACTCCGTATCTCGTTGGCCATGGAGGGTGGCAGAACAGTGGTGTCCCCAAGGTCGCCGATTAAGCAAGCAGGTTTGTTGTGGTTGGCTTTGAACCACTTCTGTAGCAGGGATCGCATGCTAGATAGATATTCCTTCTTGGACCGTCTATCCGTGAGTTCGAACATCTTCTTTGGATTTAAGAAAGGGGCGTTCGGCTTGGAACCTTGCACAAGATACGAGACAAGCATTACAAAGATAGCCGTGACAAAGTAAGAAGCTGGCCTGGCGAGAGTCTCCATGTCGAAATTGGAGCTTCCCCGGGGAGGCAGAAGAGGGTTGTTTGAAGCCATTCTAGGGGCAGGAGTGACGTATCGGTAAGTATCAGATGTCTTTGTGTTCTGAACTGTTGAAGTTGTTAGTATACTTTAACTCTCGAAGGCGTTAAGTTTATATAGTCCTACCCGTCTTAAAACAGCCTTCAATAGAGACAACTTGAAGACTTCGGGTGCTTCATTTCAGCTAACGCCGCTTAGTAAGAGCATATCTCAGACGGGATCTCAGGTAGGATCTGCACCCGTAGAGGGCCTCATTGGAGCACCGGGTTTCGAATATCGCTTGTCGGCCGAGCAGTGGATAGAGCGGAGTTAAGTATGGAACTTGTGGGCTAATGAGAACAACCAGATTCATGCTTAGGCATGGGTTCGGCACTCGGCACTCGGCTTTCACAGCGACCCGAACCTGGAGCCGCTTTTTTGTATGCATCATATCATGTCCGCCTGTCCCGTTGTTGTGTGGGCCATGAGTTTCACGTGTGGCGCGACGACCTTCCAGTTGGATGAGATCGAGACTGGATCCAATACTCAAGTACTCTCTCTATAGAGTGATCTGACATCTAGCACACTTGTGCAAATCTAGGCAAGTTACGTCTATTATGAACCATTACACCTCTACTATCCTTTCCACATAATCCGCAGTATTTGTCTTGTGAATTCAACGCGCCCCATAAGTATGAAAGGCTCGTACGTAGGTAAATATGGACGAATTATAACCTACTTTCAGTCACATGTTGTGGCTTTAGTTCACACATTAACTATGCTGGGCCCGCCAAACTATGGCCCTGCAGCAACCTTGAAATGCATTAGGGGAGATGCCCTGGTCACAAAATCGCATAAGCCAAACATCCCAGAGTTACGGTGTAAGGAATTTACAGGGTCTGCAGCCCGTACGGCATTAAGGTCCGGTGAAGGCTATGGCATATCCTATATAAAGTCTCTGCACCCGGCACGGCTACTGGTTGATCTCTTCATGTCTTGGTCGGTCGCATGCACTTCAGTGGCCTTGTTCGGTTCATATTAGGCTCATGAGGCAAGGTGCTTGATCGACCAGCGACAGCCTGGGCCTTGTGGTTGACGTAGATGAATATGTCTGTGCCCTAGTAATATGTTGAAAACTTAAAAGACTAATCGCCATCAAATGTCACCACCCAGAGAATCTACATCAATAGTCCAAGCGACGATTCAAACGCCCGTTAATCTAACCCAAATACTTAAAACAGCCTCAGCGAAAGATTAGATGAGATGATGGTGTCTGAATTTCAACTAGGCGAGAACACTTAGAGGCCACTCAATCAGATGCTGGAGCGATGAATCTGATAGATCTTTGGCGATATCTTGCATCGTCATCTTCGACCACCCTTCTAGAAACCAACAATTTGTTTCCGCATAGTGTAACAAGACGCAATAGTGGGCCAAGACAACCATGGCGATTGGGTCTCGCCGCCGCAGTTGGTCGAGGTATTTGTCCGATATCCGTAGAGGCCAATGAAAGGCAGCTCGGAGCTCGAGTGATGCAGCGATCGAATGGTTTCTGTGCGCCATGACTATGGTGTCAGCCAAAAGCTCAGTAGCTTCTTTAGCAATCTCTGTGCTTCTTTCTTCTTGCTGTGCATCTTCTGTCACCAAACATGTCTCTACAGCAAGTAGTTGGTCGATCAGTGTCTGGAGATGGCTTGAAGTCGGAATCGATCCCGTCTTCCCTGCAAATAAGCCCTTGAGCGGACCCTCACGCAGATCGTACTCCGAGACCTTCATAATCAGAGATATTCCATCCACCAATTTAAGAATATCGATGAGGCTATCCAGGGCCGAGAATGAGCTGTTGTACACTTCATAGCTGGGGAATGTGGCGAACGCGCTGATGATCAAAAATATCGAGCTTGCGTATAAGGCGTGACAGTTGCGAGACGTGACCTCTCCAGCCAAAGCTGCCCTCATTTCGTTGATGGCTCTGTCTTGATGCTGAGACGCTCGGAGGGTGTAAAAGCGACGGCGGTCGGGTTGGGTATAGGCCAGGTGGAATCCCGAAAAAGCCAAGATCTGCTGGAGAAGGAACGTGTGTTTAAGACCCTGACGAGGCACATCGGCCTGTAGCGTGTGATGTACCTCACCCCAAAAGGTAAACGAGCGATGGGCGGTAACAGTGTAGTGATGCAACAGCTCGAGATCTAGCGTCCAGTCCTCGGTAGTCTCTCGCTGAATGTCGTGGAGGAACCTAGAGAAGTAAGGTATCTGGTTGGGTGCCCTGTCTGTGGGAGCTGGACTCTGGTCTTCTGGTGTGGTGGTAACCGTGTCCACATCCGAGTTGGATCCTCTGTAGGAGGATGCCGACATTGCCTCATGAGACACTCGGGGCTAACTTGTGAGCATAGATGTGGGTGAACGATTCGGACTCATGCTTACCCTGATGTGCAAGGCGGAACGGCGTTTCCGCTTTGGCCCTGAGGCATTCAGGTTCCGAGACACGATTGGAGCAAGAGGTTCCAAGCTACAAGCTACCTGGTGCCTGACACAGGCGCTGCATGGTTTTGCCTCGTCACACTGTCGGTCGAAGAACTTTGTAAGTGGGGGTTCGTGACGCGACATCGCAGAATGGGAAGTGGACAGAAGCTGACCTTTACCCGTCGTTGTTTGCACCGCTGGCAGCCAGTGCGCGACTTCGTATAGCCCAGATGTTTCATACTGAATTCGAGGCGAGGGGAGACAGGCAGTAGAACCGACAAGATTTGGTGATGTGTCGAAAGACGCAAGATCAATCGGTGTGAAGTTCAGCCTGGGAAATCCACAGTATTAATTATTCACGTGGCGCCCACAGACCAGGGGGCTAGCCCATCGAACTTTAGACTCGAAACAGCCTTTATTAGCGCATACGCATTGCCACCAAGCGGAATTGCCAATACGACACACTAAAAGCCCTTGTCACCAATAGAAACGGCGCTGTACGAGAGCAAGTCATGCTCCGTACGTCATCCCCTGCTCAGCCACGCCATGCTTTATGGTTGTCTTTATCTGCCGTAGAACCTAGTCTGCACAGTCTAAATTATGGGCTTTATTAATATCCGATACTCGACAGGGTTGAGGTTATCGTACACTTTAATTAAGATGAAGGGACTCAGTAGGGCTGATGCTTCATACTGTTATGAATGATGGAACTCGCTAGCACTCGGAAATGGAGCACCGAGCTGAGCTAAAACGTCTATTTCTGGTTTGATATGGGAATGATTATCTCGTCTTCGACACGTTGAATGTTACGCGTCGGCGTCAGCAAATCGCACCTGCAGCTTCATTGCAAATGCGCCATCATTAATACTAAGTACAATTTAAGGTGACGACTGGCGTAAATACTGAGAGGCGAGACGGGCAAAATGACTATTTTTATGTAACTAAACTAAGGCAGAGAATAAGTCTCTTGCTTCAAGAAGTGTAGTTAAATCCCAAGTAGGGGCAATTCTAAACATTGTCGGGTTGAAGTGAAATCTAAGTAACTTTACATCTAAAGGGGGTCCAAAGCTATCTACCACTCTATTTCCGGTTCAAACAATCAGCTGGTCCACTGTGTCGATGTCAATTTCAACTAAACACTGAATTAGCTGTTGAACTGAATCTTGTCACTACTTCGGGGACTCACGTAAGAAACGTCAATATCTCGGATGTCAGAGAGGCCGAGATTGGCTCCGGCGCTGGTTACTTCCCTTTCGAGAAGCGATATGACGCGGGAAATCCCAGCAGTGCCGTATAGGTTTGCGTACATGAAGGGTCGACCCAGGCCAACGGCTCTGACGCCAAGAGCGAGAAGCTTCATGACGTCCGTACCATACCGAACGCCACCATCAGCATAGACCTCAATCTTCTTGAAGATGTCAGGGTCCTCCTGGTAGATCTCCCAAGCAATCTCCATGGGGGAAGGTGAACCATCGAGGGAGCGTCCACCGTGGTTGGAGAGGAAGATTGCCGGGGCGCCAACCTTGATGGCCATCTGGGCGTCTTCGACGGTCTGAATTCCCTTGAGGATGATCGGGAGAGGTGTCATGGCCTGAAGTTCCTTGTAGTAGTCCCAGGTCATGAATGTGTATCGAGGATCGCGACTGATGCTCGTGTCTGGCAACAGTCTTCGTGAACGATAGGCCGTTCGGTCTCCGGCCGAGTCGACCGTGAGCACAATGGCTTTGTAGCCGGCATCTTCGATCTTCGCGAACAGATCAAGAAGAGGCTCTTCGTCAAGATTCATCAAGGAGACCTAAGGCAAAGTCAGTTGGATTCCAGCCATTTATAGGCGCTTGTGTAGACCATACCTGCTGCCATATAACCTGGCCATCTTGCGCTGCCGTATGTAGGATCCTCATATTGGTCATGTCTAGCTCGGCGCACCCTGAACCAAAACAAAGTCAAAGAAAGCAGCCGTGATGCATTTGCTGGACTGTCCCTTCGCCCTGCCGACACGTAATCTCTCTAGCCTTACGGAGAGGAATGGGTGCGTCATCTAGTTCGATCTGACCGACCCATGGAGCTTCCACCCAGCCAATCAGTACGCGATGCGATAACGAGGTCATACTTAAGCTTTGCGAAGCTCGCTGTTCAAGCACAGCCTTGTGGAACTTTAGCGCGGCATGGATAGGGGCAGTTGTCCAAGCTTCACCAGGATTCAAAAACTGGGGTTGAGGCAGGGCGCATCAAAATGTCAGGGCGGCCAGCCAATCACAGAGGTCTCTATGCGATAACGAGGCACAATTTGAACACATCGAATCCAGCCACGCTTCACGACTCGGGTTTGTGTATTCACCGCGCTGTGATTGGACCAAACCTTGCGAAAACTAGGCGTGGATTTGAGGCGTGGAACCAAATAAGCTTATTTCCTTGATAGCAAGCATCTTCAAACCCTTCAAACGACTCCCGAAGTCTCGGGAAATATTCTAGTGCGTTACCCTAAGGGGCTTTACATTGCGTCTCTAGGCTTGTATCGAGGAGGCTTAGGTTCTGCAATGCTCGTTCTCGTTTCCATCTCGAACAGCTGCGCATTCCTCTTCTTTAGACACCAGAGCAGGACTACTTAATCTTCTCCCTCTCCGGCCTTGCTTAATAGAAGAACCAAACCACCAAGCCTCCAATCCCACTTCCTGAGTCGACTCTCTCCATCTTACTCTTTACACTACATCACACTCACACTTCTTGCAGCACATCCTAAACACCGACAACATGGCCACCGAGGAAAATGATCACTACAAGTATGACCCGTCGCTGGCAGCAGCCATGATCTTCGTGGTCTGCTTTGGGATCTCGTCATTGTGGCACGCCTATCAAATCATCAAATTGAAGTCGTACTACTTCATTCCCTTCCTCATCGGCTGTATTGGTACGTCATCCCCAACTGTCCCCCATTTCATGCAGACCCCGCGTGTAAGCATTTAGCTAACATGGCTGCAGTTGAGGTCATCGGATATGGAGCAAGAGCAGTCAACGCAAAGGAGCCTTCGGGGCAGTGGACCCAGGGCCCGTACATCATTCAGGCCCTCCTGCTTCTTCTTGGCCCCCCGTTCTACGCCGTGTCGATTTACATGATTCTCAAACGCCTCATGCAGCTTCTACAGGCAGAGAGCTATTCCATGATCAAGCCTAGGTGGTTGACCAAGTTTTTCTTGCTTGGCGATGTCGCCTCCATTGCTGGCCAGGGACTTGGTAAGTGAAGATACCACATAGCACAAACGCTCGTGCTGAGCATCTGATCAGTCGACTAACTCATTTCAAGGCGGTGGTATGCTCGCAGGCGCCGACTCCAAAAAGTCCAAAGACTTGGGAGAGACCATCATTCTTATCGGTCTCGGCATCCAAATTATCTTCTTCGGGCTTTTCGCAGTAGTCACAGTCATCTTCCACCGTCGCATCAACAAGGAGCCCACCAACGCCAGTCTGAAGATGGTTGCCCCATGGCAAAAGCTCCTGGTGGTTCTGTACGGAACAAGCGCCCTCATCATGGTCCGATCGATCTTCCGAGTTGCCGAGTACGCCATGGGTGAGGACGGAGTGCTCATGTCCAAGGAGATCTACATCTACTTGTTCGATGCGACCTTGATGCTTATCACTTCGGTCGCTTTCAACATTTTCCATCCCTCTCGAATCATCAGGAAGGAAGACATGCGACAGGTCGCAAGCGCGGACTCGGAGAACCAATTCAACTCCTACGCCATGGAGCAGCAGCACACCTCCGGGCGTCATTAATCCACGCCCAGGGCACCGCACTTTCACCATAAGAAAACATGGAAACCTGTCAGAATTGGAGGGAGTATCTAACATGTTGAAACTGGAGTTGGAACTATAACTAGATTGGGAATGGGGGGTAGTCGGGATCTTGTTTGTCGTCTTTCTTTTCAAGCATATTCTAATATGCACGTGTGCTTGGTTTTTGTTGCGCTCGAGTCTTTCTTTTGTCTATCTAGAAATGGCATAATCGGTATGAATACATCTCTTTGGGTCCTAATCCTCGATTGCCTTTCTCCTGGAACGTGATTTAATAAATAGATGAGATGTACAAAAATGCGGTGTCAGAAGCAAGCTGGGAGCTCAGCAGGCGCAATCTGTAGGTATCCTGACGCAGGCTCAGTCACAAAAAGGTAACCCCTTGAAACAACAGCTTCGATTGTTCCCTTCGCTTCGGTGTTTTCCTTTCTGAGAGAAGCCGGTATCATGATTTCGTTCCATTCCACTGGTCTTGTGTCTTCCGCGGCCGCTCGTCTCGCTTTCTCTGCAGCAATTTGAGCCGCTACGTCCTCCTCAGAATCTTCTCCGTTGTTCGAGCCGTCTTCCGCTGGCTTGTCGTTTGAGCCAGGTTCCTTGGCTTGTTCGGGTTCCTTAGCCTTCTTCATCTGCTTGGCCTCTTCAGCTTCCTTGGCTTTTTCGGCTTCTTTAGCCTTCTTCATCTGCTCGGCCTCCTTGGCCTGGTCGGCCACCCTAGTCTGTGTCTCAAGCGCAGATTCTTGAGAGATTGCTGTTATGTTGGATGTTGCTGTATTTTGCGTTGAGGATCCAGGTTTCGGAATTGCAGACGAGCTTGCATCGTTGGATTGACCTTTGGCCCACTGGTCGTTGTCTCCAGGCAAAGTTCCGTCTTTTTTTCGGTGTAGGTGGTCCTCGGTTGGTGTGACCCAGCCATCGTTTTCGACAAGGTCCTCCACCCAACTAAGTTTCAGGACAGGAATTCCGTTCTTCCTTGCCTCCTTAACTACCTTGGCTTCCTTATTGTACTTGACAGCGGCTTCGGAAGCAACTACAAGTGTTGGCCGTGTTTCATCATTGTTGGCCGATGTTGCTCCGTACTTCTTGATGATTTCTAAGACTTTCTGGTGGGTGAAGCTAGATGTCTGAGGAAAGGTGCCACATGCAGAAACAATCTGCTGGGAAGGGTTTGAGTACGAAGACATTGTGTTTTGTAGAAGGAGATGAGTCAAGGTGTGTCTATCTGGTCTCCTCTTCTGGCGAGAACGGATGTTATATACTATGCATGCTTGTATTTAGTTATTCGTCCTGGGTCTTAACTTTAAGCCGTGCTATGAAATTAAGTTAAAGCTTTTGACTAGCCTAAATTAAAGCTTCCTCGATTTACGATACGTATTTGTGGAGAACTGTGGTCTCGGTGAACCAGGGTCCTGTTCCCAGCGCTTAGACCCTAGACGAAGGATACATGAATACGGAGTACTAAGACACTGGAATCCGCGAGGCCAACAATCGGTAATGATAGAAGAAGTTGCTATTGGGAAACTAAATTTATACTAGTGGATGATCTATGCATTGCATTAGCGCTGACTAGCGCAGCGTAGTCTATATTCTGCTACTAGTAGTGCTTAGGTTCTTAAGCAGTTCTTCCTATAGAAAGGTCACAATGGGTATAGTGTTTATATATATAAAATATCATGTTTCTATATAAAGCTACGCACTGCTATCCAATCTCTAATAGCTATGGTAAAGGGTACCTTAAGAAGTGAGAAGTAATACTAACGCAAGCTAACAATAATGTTACTTAGAAATTGGACTAGAGAGATACTACAGAATACGAGCTTCTATCCGATACCTAAGTAAGGCTTTATAGTTCTATATCTTTAGAGCTATAATACTATCGTAACCTCCGTATATTACCTCTAATACTATGCCCTTAAATATTTAGGAACCTTAAGGGGCGTGGCTAATATTTAGTCTCTTAAAAGTAAATGGGTTTATTGTTAGTAATGTTAATAACTGCTTCTCTAATCTTATTTATGAAAAACAGCATGCCGTAAGCTAGTTATATAGTTAGTAAAGGTTAAGTAGTAATCCTATATTATATACTTATAATAATGAGCTAGCCTTATAGTTTTCCATATTTATCTTTAATCTATACCTTTATTAATAAGCTAAAAGGTTTACTATTTAGTAATAGGGGTAGATATATCTAAAAGCTCGATTAGTAGAAAGGTACTTTACCCTCTAATTAAGAAGGATAAAAGCACTAAACTATAAAAAGTCTTTAGTTAAAGGTAAGAAACTAGTATATAATTAAAGGGTTAAGACTTATATTATCTAGGTCTATTTTCTATAGTATATTAAGCTAATTCTTTATTAGTTCTATTTAGGAGCTTCTCTTAAGTAACTAGAAGATAATAATCTTATAAATAGCATTATAGAAGAGGCAGTGTTTTAACTACTATCTAATTTTCTCTAATACCCTCTTTCTATCTTTAACTAGCTAATTATAAGTTTCTAGCCTAGCTGTTTTTAACTGTTCTTATAAGACTTCCTGCTTTAATAAGAGGTCCTTAATTATAGCTCGAATTTTATCATTATACTACTAGCACTCTATAATTTCGAGTGCCTAAGGAACCGTAGTAATAATTATAGTGCTTTTAATAGCGAAAATAATATTTTTATAGGATTTAAGCTTAAGATCTTAGCTATAAGGACTATTAAGCTGGATTTTCTTATTTGCCTTAAGACTAGTAAGGGTATTAGCATAGCTAGCTTTATATAATAGAAGAAAACTAATATTAGAAATCTCTAAAGATAGCTCCTATTAGTTTAGTGCATACTAGTAAGCAATAATAGGGTAATTATAATAAATCCTAGGAAAGAAAATATTAAAATAGCTACTAGGAGGGACACACATTAGCTTTCTTAGAGTTATATTAATACTTATAATACTTAAGTCTCTAACTATATTATTAACCTAGGCAGAAGGAGGATAGTATAGATATTTATATATTTAGTAGATTAATAGTAATAACTAAATGCTAAAAGTAATTCTAATAATAATTTAAGAATAAAGCTTACTAATATATAATATATACTAGAATAAGATGCTAAGCCCTCTAAGGGTAAGTAATTAATAAGTAAATAGGAACTACTTACTTAAGAATATCCTTATAAATAAAATTAAGAAAAGTAAGGTAAAGAGAAGTAGTATAGTAATCTAAAAAGAATATAAGTTTTATTACTTATAATAGATAGGTTAACTAATAATCTAACTGGATAATATACGCTCCCTAGCTACTAGTTAAAGGAAAAAAGCGATTCTAGCGTAAAATAGCCCCTTAATAATAGCAACCCTCCCTACCTAGTGGTAGAAGAGTAAGTAAGAGCTCCTATATATATTAAGTATTTAGATAATAGTTCCTATCTACCCGCTAAGATAGAGAGGAATTATATTAATACTTATAGCAAATATAGCTCTCCTCTCTACTTATTTCTAATCGAGTAAGGCAAAAGGGATAAGAATAATAGCTAAGTTAGCTATGAAGAAGATAAATACGAGTCTAGCATCCAGACGCGTTATGCTATTCTAATATCGCTATTATTAGAAAAGGAGAGGTAGTTTAATATATTATATATAGTAATTTTATAGGTTTGGAAATAGGATTTTCAAGCCCTATAGGGAGAACGATAATATACTAAAGCTACAAAAGGCAATTAAATACCATAAGGTACTCTCTATTTTCGTTAAAATGTTTAGGCGGGCGGTCACGCGGAATGAACAATGAAAACCGCAATAAGCATAGATACTAGAGAAAATGATAAAGAGAGTAACTTATAACGGGGTCTAAGATGCTAAACTTAGCCCAAGACTTATTTTAAACCCAGCGCCTAATGCGAGTATTTGAGCTTAAGCGCCCCGAACTCCCGGGACCAAAGTCCGATGGTCAATCAAAGAACCCCACCTTTTCCGGCCCTGACGGCGGCTGCACGCACTTAATTTGAATTCGGATATGTGGGGCTTCCGGAGCCACAGCCCGCCCACCGACCCTTGATGGCGGCTGCAAGCACTTAATTTGAATACGGATTTGTAGAGCCTCGGGAGCCCTGTCGCCACCGACTTCGACGGCGGCTGCGCGCACTGAGTATAAGCGCGGGACTGGGGGGAATTGCGGAGCTCTCTTGCCGCCGACTTTAACTCTCAACGACTACTGGACTCCATGCCTCACAATATGGGGTGGGCAGTAACACACATATATACACCTATCAACGACTCTTACCTTTAAATTCGCCCTTATTAATTACGCCCTCTAGCTCTTTAGCATTATATTCACTATTATTAACTATACTATAAGTCTTTTTCTTATATTATAATATAAGTACGTTCAATAAAAAACAAAAACCCACGAATAGGAGTTAAGAACTGTACTAAGGGTGCTATTAAAAAAATCCACTAACTTAAGGCCCTTTATAGGTGTAAAGTTATTCTCTATGTTAAGCCCTAAGATGGTACCCTTAGTGCTTATAAATTAGAAAATAGCCTTCTCTAGAGAGTTTTAGCTTTATATATACTAGAAAGCTAACTATTTAACCCTAGCTCGTTAGTGCTAGCATAAAATTAAGGCAGGGAAGCATTACTAGCCTTAACACCTAATAGTAATATGTTTTAGTCCTCTCTAACCCTAACTCCTAGTTTCTCTCTAGCTTTATTATCTAGATTTATTATCTCTTTAACTTCTTTATCTATATCCGATATTCTATCCTTACCTCCTAATACTAAAGACTTACTAACCCTAAGCGTTTTAGACCCGGACACAGTTATAAATGCATTATAATTAGTTTTGCTAAATAGATATCTATAGTCTAAGAGCCCCTTATAATAAGCTATAGTAAAGCTATAGCCTAGGTCTTTAAGGTAGGATATAGCTATTTTATACCTTCTAGAATATTGTTTTGATTAGGTAGAGATAATAAGAATGGGTCTAGTGTTAATGTAATATGTAAGAATAGAGACTTAAAATTTGTATAGTATTTATAATAACATTAAGCATTAAGCCTATTTTATCATCATGCAAATATACCCGTAGGAAGTTATAACTAAGAGAACACCCGCCTCTTTAGGCTTTATATAGCAATTATATTAGTAGGCTACCTAAGAAGCTTAGTATTAATTTAGTTTGCGGGATTCATCGGCTATAATTTAGCGTACCTATCGCTCTATACTAATGCTACTACCGCGCTTTGCATAAAGTGTCTAGACGGAGCTTGATTTCTACGTAAAAATAAAAGGATTAAGTATATCTATATAGCCTTTATATTAGCTTAAAGAGTTTAGATAAATCCACTTAACTAGGAGTACTAACACTCTAGCTATATGCATCCTAGTTATATTCCTAAGTCCTTTTTCTAAACACACAATTAAGACCTTAATCCTGGATAAGATTTAAACCCTTATATAGATATTTACTAAGGTTATATCTTCTTCTATTAAAGCTATCAATCTATACCCTAACCTATATATAAACTAAAGATACCTATACTAAGATCTAATGCATAAAGGGTTCATTATTCTAATATTAGAGTAAGAGGTCCTTTATATAAAACTTATCTATAGTATAATCTAGTTCGCTTTCTTAGTAGTATATATATATATCTTAATAGTAAAGTTTGAATAAGAGATTAAGAAGTGTAGGGCTTATAGGAATATAATAGTGAATCTTAATAGTATAAACCTTAGGAACTAAGTAGAATATTAGTATTACTATAAGCTTAATAAAGAAAAGATTTATAAGTAAGTTACTTAAAATATAGCTTATAAGTTAGTTATTATAAAACCTACTATTATATTATAAGTATAGGTTAGTCTTATGCCTATTATTAGTTAATAGTTATTTTAGCAGCGGAAAGGGACTAGAAACAATACCCTAAATCAATAGCAGTCCCTTAAGAAGGTATATAGTAAAGCATTATATAGGCATCTTCATCGGTTAGCCTAAAGCTATACTAGATTGCGCATATATACCGTAGTAGTCTTATATTTAGTACCCTCTAGTAGGAAAGCATCTTATGAGAATGATTATCAGGTCGGTAGTAGGAAAAGAATGTTAGTAAGGCATCAAAATGGCCTACCGCTGGCTTAATAATCGGTGTATAAGGGATAAAGGGCGGATAGCAATTTATGTTATGATTAGAAAAGAAGGATCTTAAATTCTCTCGTAAATAAAGGCAAAGGACTTAAGCTTTGAACTCGAAGAGTTCTCTTTCTCTTGTCTCTTTATAAGAAGGGAAGAATCTCTCTATAAGTAAAATAAAAATCTCTCTAATCTCTCTTTAAACTAATAATGATTGTGATAATAATCCTCTTTCTTCCTAATCCCCTATCCTATCTCTCTTCTAACTATCTATTTTATCTCTATTAAATCCCTACTAGCAACTTACTAGCCTACCTATCTAGGGACGCTCACTACATACCTCCCCTATAATCTAATAATTGCCCCTAATTAGGCTAGGATTATGCATAAAGAAAATGCCTCTCCTTATAGAAATCCGAATAAAGAAACCAGTATATATAGTAAGAAGCATCTTATAAGAGCTTCTTCTAGTCTAAATTTAATAAATAAAGGAAATCCATCTAATAATCTACCTCCCTATTCCCGAATCTATCCCTCTATTAGAGTGTCGCGATCGTATCAAGAGAATAGCTACTTCCTCTCCCCCCTTAGATAGTATCGTTCCTCCCTAGTAATCTTTATAATCTTAGGCAGCATAACTATACTATATGCAAAGTTAATAAGTTCTATCTACTAGCTAAGGGAGATTAAACCTTCTAGGATATAAGTTATAAAGGTCTTTAATTTAAGTAGATAAAATATTAATCGCTTAGCAATCTAGGGTAGACTTATTAGATTAGTATTAGTAGTTATTTTCTTCGCCCTATCGCCTATTTTATAATCATAATACATTTCCTACCCTTCCTTAACCTTTTAATTATCTATATAGATAGGGAGAGCATTACTAATAAACTAGCTTATTAAGACTATTAGGGTTTGAGTTATTTAGGTCTTCGCAGGCATAGGGGCTAGCGATATATCCTGTATCGAAATATCACTTCTTACTAGGCTCTTAGATATTTCTCTTATTAAGATATTACTTCCTAAGGTCTATAGGAGCGTTTAAGCTTATAAAGGTATCTTTAGCGAGGATGGTAGTGAAGATTTAATCCCTTTAACTCCTTCCTTTAGCTTTAATACTAATCCTACTAAGGGCTGCCCTTTCTCGTTTAAGGTATTATCCTTCTTTAGGGATCTAATAGTTAAGGGCGCTTTTAGAGGAGTCTGGCTAGGGGAATTGCCTAATAAGGAAATCACGATCGGGTTCTTCCCGGTTTAGCGGGCTAAGGCTAGAGACTGCGAAGGGGAAGAGGGGATTCGGATTGGTGATTATTATAGGGAGTTACTAGAGCTAAGTAAGATAACGCTTCTTAGTATATAGCGGCCGTGCTCCTTTAAGAGTCCTTTAATAATATTATATCCTATTCTTAAGTAGGCTTTAATAAGATTAGTAAGTATTATAAACTTAATCTTACTAATATTTAATTAGTATATAGATAAACTTTAAATCTCTTATCTAGAAAGTATAGCTAGATATAAGATTAAGCAGTATTAATCTAGGATCTTATAGAATCCTACTCTTAACTAAAAGACTATTAGAAATCTATTATAGTTTATATAGATATTTACTATTTAAAGCTTCTTATTCTTTAGTAGGAATTAGTATAAGGTATCTAAAGATTATATAATTATGCGATTAGTATTTCCTTTTCTATACTTAAAGTTTTTAATTCCTAGTTCTTCTATAATTATATAGCTAAAGAAGCTTTTAACCCGATTAAGCTTAAGTACTTAAGTTCCTTCCTTATCTTCCTTCTTTACCTTTCTAGGCTATTCTATCTTCTAATCTTAGAAATGAAGGGTAAATCTAGCTCCCTTAGGTAATTCTTCTAAGGCTCCTTAAATAGCAAGATTCTTTATAGTAATACCTCTATTAATTATCTATTCCTTTAATAGGCTAACTAACCCTTAGAGGGTTAGAGTAATAAAGAAGGTTTTAAGATAGCTGTATTCCCACTAGCTATCTTAATAAGAGGCAGGCATTCTAAAGATAAGGAAGTTATAGGGTGTGCTGTTTTTAGCTATAATCTCTCTCTAGGCAGTAGTAATAGCTATAAATCGCTCTTCCTTCCCTTTCTTTAAAGTATCGAAAATATAGAGGTAAGTATCTCTTATATCCTAGATATAGGTAACCTAGTGGGTTTAATTAGCGAAATAGACGATCCTAACGAGGAATTAGTAGTTAAACTGAATTTCTTATAGCAGTTGGAATCCTAAGGTGGGTCGGTTCTTTAAGATATAGGCCATCTCCTGGATAAGCTTGGTTAAGTACTTAGATTATCCCCATCGGTTGCTTTAGACTTTAGAGGTATCGAGATTAAGGCTGCTAGGGGCGATAGCGACTAGGTCTCTTAGGTTATAGGTTATTAGGCAGAGGAATGCGAGGAGGCTAAAGTTAGTTAATATTTTATTATTTAGAAGATCGCTTAGGAGTCCCTATAGATTAATATAGTATTCCTTCTAGGGTCTAAAGTCTTTTTCGCTAAAGTCTAGGTAATACTAAATAGATCTAACCTAGGCTTAGATCCCTTCTCTATTTCTAAGGGTAGGGCGATTTAGGCTAATATCCTTCTAATATAACTAATTAAGCTAAGGTAGATAGAAGGTGAGTTATTCGTTTAGGCGTTGATTGAGGGGCATCTTGGATAGTATTTCGTTATAATATAGGAAGCTTCGCTTACTCCCTTCGTTATGGATAAGTCCTTTATAGAGCGTTAGTTCTTTATTAGGGCGGAAGAACTACTTAATCTCTTTAGCGTTATTGGAAGCGGCTATCGTAGCGGTGTTTTAAGGTATGTAGAGATTCTAAAAGATAGATAGGTTATAGGAAAGTAAGGAATAAGATGATTGTTAAAATCTAGGCTTAAAAGGAGGAGAATTAGGGTGTTAGGGCTAGAGTTATAGTGTAGGCTTTGCTTAGGGCTAGAGTATAAAGAGGAGGGCTTATATGTTAGTGTTTTTAAGAGGCTATGCGTTTAATATTTTCTTTACTATAGATCACTGCTTTATTTATAATAGTAAATTATAGTAATAGTAGTTATTATTTACTAGAATACCTTACTAGATTTACCTTATTTAATATAGTAAATATAGATACTTACTTTTTAAAATACCTCCTCTTTTGTAAAAAGCTATATTAGATTAGCCCTAAGGCTTAAATCTTATTACCTAATACTTCTTTAGTTACCTCCCTCTCTCTCTCTCTTTCTTAGATTTATTATTTCCTTATAGCTTTCCTTAATCTCTTTCTTCCCTTATCCTTCTTTAGTATCTTAGCTAGCTATAATAGCTACTTATTAAGATAAGCTTATCATCCTCTTAGGTCTCCCTCGATCAAAGCTCCTAAATATCTATTATCTTACTAAGTATTAGATTAATTCTAGCTTATTTAATTATTAGGCTAGCACTTACTAGAAGGGTCGTAATACTATTCTCCTTAAACCCTTCCCTATATCGCGCCTTAATTTAACTCCTGCCCTAGTAAGTTCCTTTTTTCTTTCTTCTATTTAGGTAGGCAATCTAATGAGATACTTCTCTAGGTCCTAAAATCATTCTAGGTTTAGTTCTACGGTTTCCGGGCTCTCGATTGATTTAGCTACCTAATGTATATAGAGTTAGATATCTAGTTCCCTTCCTCTAGCAATCGCTCATCTTTCCTTATCTAGTTCCTTTAATAACTTCCTTTCTACGATTTAATAATTGCTTCTAGGATCGGGCTTCTAGTAACCCACGCTCTTTAGTCTGTCTTTATCCTAGCCGAATAGGCTTATCCTAGCGGTTACTTTTTCACTACCCTTCCTTCCTAGCCTTATTATCTTAAGGCTCTTATTATTGCCTTTGTTAGGGCTATTAACCTAATCATATATCGTTACTATATCCACGGCTATTTATTAATAATAACCCGTTTTAAAGAGTATATCTTAACCCCCTTCTATACTTATATCTTAGTTTAAAACTTTATAAGCGGTTAGTATGCTAATTACATTTAGTATAACTATTCTAATTATAATTAGAAGTTTCTCCCTAGATACCTAGCTTTAGGTTATTAGGAAGGTCTTTAGAAATTCCCCTTAGGTAGTAGAGCTACTATTCTAAATATATTAACTTCCTTTATTTCTAACATCTTTAATCCTTACTCTTACCCTCAAATTATCTTAGAGTATCCTTCTAAGTCTAGCGGCTCATCTAATGCTAAAATCTATAGATAGGCTGCTTAGGTCTCTACTTAGACTCTTTATAGTAGATATCGGGCTTTTTAGTAGGCTAGATTAGCGATTCTTATTAGAAGACTTCCTCCCTAGAATAGGCGATAAGTAGTGAATGCTTAACATCCTGCATTACTACTTAGCTATTATTGCTTTCTTCTTTTCTAGATAGGCTTCCTTTTTTTCCTACTCTTCCTTTGCTTATAAGGTTCGTTTGTCTTTTAGTAGGCATAAAGTTTAGTCTAGGTAATTATTTTAGGGTCTTTTCCCTTTATAGATATAGTTTATTTAGTCTTCTCTAGTAACCTAAATATCCTCCTCCTCTCTACCCCTCCCTATATAGCAATACTACTATCCTTAGCTAGCGCTATATCCTAGGTGTCTCATTAGATACTTAGATAGCCGCATACTAATCCCTAGCTTCCTTAGTTATCTTTAGGATATGGACCTAGAAATCTCCTCTAGGCCTTCTTTATAGTTGGACG
The DNA here is from genome assembly GCA_037954315.1 of Neonectria punicea. NCBI lineage: Eukaryota > Fungi > Ascomycota > Sordariomycetes > Hypocreales > Nectriaceae > Neonectria > Neonectria punicea. The sequence goes on from JAZAVJ010000163.1 coordinate 60,698, forward strand.
ATAGGTTCCGGTTTAGGGTTATCTAATAAGGAATCCGACTTACTTAGCTTATAAAGTGTATTATAAGATGTATCTTTATCTAACTCTTTATCCTTATTATTAGATAGCGGTCCTATTGTCTCTTTATCATTAAGGCTCATCCACTAACCCTAAGAATCCTTCTAGAAAGCCTTTAGCTAGTCTCTATAATAAGTCCCTAGAAGCTTAATTCTTATAAGTATCTTAAGCTTATAAGTCCTAATCTTAGTAAGAGCTCTATAAATCCTATATAGTCCTATCTATCTTAGCTTAAGCTTTATAGTAGAAGATAGATTATTATGGTTTTGCATATCGTACTAAAGGACTAGGTCTCTTAGTAATAAGGGTGTCTTTCTTAGCTTAAAGGTATTTAATGTATTAGTCCTCCTAGCTAAGGTCTATCGATATTCCTTAACCTTTACTTAAGCGGCTTTAATATCTTCCTTATATCTTTCTAGGATTCGTATCCTAGCTAGAATCTTATCTTCCTTATTCTTAATATTATCCTAATTAATAAGTCTCTAGGTAGGGACCTTAACTTTAAGAGGAAGGATAGGTTCCTATCTATAAAGGAGCTAGAATAGAGAATAGCTATATAATCCTTAGACTATAAATCTATCTATAAGAAGGGCTAGCTTAATTAAATCTACCTATTTCCCTAGCTTCCTAAGCTTCTTAAAGTAATTAGTTATAGATATATGCCTAACTTTAATTAACCTATTTAACTTAGAGTTATAAAATAAGATTTTAGATATTACAATGCCTAGCTTATCTAGCTTATCTAGGATCCCTTTTGTAAGCTCCCCTCTATTATTAGTAATAATCTTTACTAGCATCTTATAGCAGTAAATAATCCTCTTGATAAACCTCTTAATATTAGTAGCAGTAAGGTTGCTAATAGCCATAGCTTCGATCCACCTAGTTAGGTTACATCTAGCTTCTAGTAAGAACTTCTTACCTTTATCGAGGGGTAGGTACTGCCTATCGATATGGATCTTTATCATCGGGTACTAAGGAGCTATCGGCTTAGCCTTTTTAGCTAGCCTTTGCGCTAAGTGCGCTTAATATATTAAACACTTCCGAATAACTATCTCTAAAGACTGTCTTAGCCCTCGCTAAAAATAGCGCTAAGAAATGATTTTTATTATTGCTTCTCGCCCTTTATAGCCCCTATGATAGTGATAAGATGTTATAAGATGCTTTTAAAGATTATTATTATTAATAATAAGCGTAGGGTTGTCTCCTTCCCTTAGTCCTTATCTCTAGACCTAACCTCCCTTAATAAAGAACTGTATTGCCTTTATTCTTAGTCTCTTAAAGTCTTATGCTAACATTCCTTTAGGTCTTTCTAGCGTTATTAGGTACTTAGCTAGGATAAGCTAGTCTCCCTTATAATTGTCTAAAAGGGGGTCGTTTTCTAGCCTAAAGAGAATAGTATTAAGATAAGCATTAATCATATCCTTAATATCCTACTTAGCTTCCTAATCTATAAGGTCTAAAGGCCCTTATCCCTTCCTTAATAGACTATCCGTGACTATATTCTTCTTTCCTAGGATATACTTAACTATAAAGTTAAAAAGTAGCAAATAGCTAATCCATCTAATAACCATAGCTCCCGGTATATTATTTGCCCGGTTATTTAGCTAGTCTACTAGTACCCTAGAATCTATCTCTAGAGTGAACGGATGACTATAGATATACATACGCATCCTTCGGATAGTATAAAGGGCTCCTTTATACTCTAGCTTAGTTATATTATACTTCTTCTTAGTATCGGTCTAGGTTCTAGATTCGAATCTTATAAGATAATGCTTTCCTTAAATAACCTATATTAAGATGGCACCCTATCCTAGGATGCTAGTATTAATTATTAGGATAACCTCCCCTACTCCTTCTAAAAGGTTAAGGGTTATAAGAATAGGGGTAGATATAATCTTTTCCTTTAGTAGCCTTATCGTGGCTATCTAATCTTTCCCCTAGTCCTAAGTAGTATCTTTCTTTAGTAGTAGGGTAAGAGGCTACGTAATCTAAGTATAGTTCTTAATCTAGATTTAATAGTAGCTAGTAATACTAAGGAAACCTCTCACTTCGGTTAGGGAGTAGCATTTCTCCTATTTAATAATCTTAATAATCTTATCTTCTATAGGCTTCCTTTTACTTATACTATAGATATATCCTATAAGAGGGGTAGTCTTCTAGTACTAGGCTAATTTCTTACTAGTAATTGTATAACTAGCTAGCTCTATATTAACTAGGACTATATTAAGATTAATAAGGTACTCTAGGATAAACCTCCTAACTCTAGGAAGACTCTCCTCCCTATTATAATTAGTCTTTAGGCCTTTAATACTAATATTATCTAGGAAAGCCCTTACTTTATCTAGGAGGAGATTAAGAAGGATCCTTATTATAATCCTAGTGAACTAGGCTACTAAGTTTATCGCTCCTTATAGTAGTATACATAATCTTATTAGACCTATTAGGGTATCGAAGGTCGTTAGATCTCTACTTCCCTTATCTAGCTTTACTTAATCATATCCTAAGAAGAAGTCTAGTATAGAGAGGATTTTGCATATCCTAAATTTAGCTAAGAAGTTATCTATTCTAGGAGGAATTATGCTATCTTAAATAGTATAAGCATTATATCGTTTTGCTAAATTAATAAGGCATAGTCCTCTATCCTTCTTTATAATAAGCATCTAATAATTCCTATAGGAAGGATAACTTTCCTTAATAACCCTATTTTTTAGCTATGTTTTTAGGAGATTAATAACTCTCTTCTTAATCCCTTAAGGAACTATTATATTACTATAATGCTAAGTACTATATAGAGTGATTTTAATAACTTAGGGAGGCGCTACCCTAGGGTTGATTTCCCCTTTTTCCTTAAAGGTCTAAGCTAAAGCTTCTTCCCTATTAAAGAGGATCTATCTAAAGATATCCCTTTCTTCGTTTTAAAGGGTATTTCTTATCTAGTCTATAATATCTTCTAGCCTCTTTCTAAAGAGCCTAGACCCTTTCTCAATCTTTAAGAACTTAGGCGTGATATAGTTAGAATAGGGCGAATCTTACTCTAGGTCTCTTTTAACCTCTTCCTACCTCTTTTCCCTCTAGAATGGGTCTCCTTTAGGCATAGATCTATTAGAAGGGATATTATCCCTTAGTAGGATCTTATTAGCCTTCCTTTTATATATTATATTAACCTAAACTATTATATCCTTATAATTAATATCTAGACTTAGTTATTATACTATAGTAGCTCTAGTTATTATTAGATTATTATTTTTTATCTAATCCCTAAGAATAATCTTAAAGACTTTCCTAGCTATCTTTTTATTAATACTTCTAATAAGATGCTTAATATTATCCTCCTCTAAACCGTAAATATCTATTCTTTCTAATTTAGAGAGTACTCCCCTACTTACTTAACCCCTCCTAGTGCTTCTTAAGTAGTAACTAGGAGTTCCTATCTAATTTTACTTATAATAGGGGATATAATCTTAATATCTCCTAACTAATAGTAGATTAATATCTTACCTAGAAGGGTCCTATAGTTAAAGGTAACCTTTATACTCTTAATAAAGGGTATCCCTAAAATAAATAGGATTAATACTATAGAGGTTAGGGCTATATATATTATTTAGTTAATAAAGATATTGCCTAAGTAAACTTTAATCCTAATTACCTTTACTATTATAATATAGTCTTTTAAGAAGGAAGTAATCCTAGCCTTAATAGGCTTAATATTAAGCCTATTAATCTTAATAATATTATTTAATATAATATTCCCTTTAGCTCTAGTATTAATAATAGCTTCCTAAGTATAACTATCTAGATTCCTAAGTCTTACTTATAGCTTTAGGAGATTTTAGTATAGTAAGATCATTCTTAAGTCTAAGGGTTAGATTAAGGCTAGATTAACTCGCATAACTATCTTATAAGATACTTCTAGATCTAGACTCTTAGCTTCTTTCCTATAGGAGATCTTCTTCATTAAGTTATAATCTATTACTAGGTAATCCCTTAGAGTAAGACGAGAGTTATTATAGGATTCTAGTGGTAATTCTTTCGGACTAATAGTAATAGCATTAACCCTATAGTATTAAGATAATTCGTTAAAATAAGTATCTAAAAAGCTTAGGTTAGTCTATTCTATAATATTATTTATTTTAACCTCCCTTGCCTATTTTGTCTTATAGGAAGGGTTAGGGTCTATCTAGATAGTCTTTATAATTCTATTAGTAAGGTTAGATAGCTCTCTTACTATAGATCTTCTGAATTCTAGGTTATTTATAATGATCTAGGGAAGGGTGATTCTAATCTTTATAGTTAAGACCCTCTGTTTTAAAGCAGTCCTATTCTTAAGCTTTACGGTTAGGCGGGAGTCTTTATTAGGTCCCTTTCTCACAATAGCCTTAGCCATCTTCTAATCTTCTAGGTCCATCTACTTAAGGATCCTTAAGGTTATCTTTAGGATAGGCTAGCTTCGTTTAACTTCTTTAGCTTCGTCGTTCACTCTTAGCCTCTTGCTAGCTACTATATCGAAAGTAACGTTATTATTTAAGACATCCTCTAGTTCCTTAAAGCTTCCTTTATCGATTAGGATAATGTTTAACTTTATTATCCTATTAATAAGATTCTCTTCTTAAAGCCCGGTCCTTCTACTAACCCTATTAATAATTATATCTTTATAAAGAGTGTCTTGATTCTTCTTTATAAAGTTAGTTATAAGGTTATGCTCTTCTTAGCTAGGGTTCTAGTTACGAATAGCAGACCCTGATATTATTCTATTAAGAAAACCTATAGCTAGTGACTTTAGGAACTTCCTTATTTATATAATAGCGAGCTTCTTAACTCCTCTAAGGAGTCCTATCTTCTAGACTAGCTTTAGAGGAAGAATAGCTTCTCTTCGTCCCACCTAGGCCATACCTGCTTTAGAGTTAAAGTTATAGTAGCTAGCTTCCCTATCCCTCTATAATTCATAGCATTAGCTTGGGAAATGGCTTGAAATTCTGTAATAGAAATACTTTAGCTGCCTCTGCCTATAGCTAGTATTAATGAGGATATCTTAGCCGTCCGTCCCGTATTATCCTATGCACTTAGAATGGTTATAATTGATAGATAGATTATTAATAGGAGGGTTAAAAAGCCTTTACTTATTAAGACTGCCTTAGAGTATAGTAGTAAGATGTGCTTTTATGTCTTTGTATCTCTTTGTAGTATTAATGCTTAAGTTCTAGACTATCTAGGTTAGGGAATTGATTATAGTATCTATAGCTAGCTTGCTTAGAGGTGGGTTTCGCTATTCTATATCTATCTCCTAAGGCCTTTTCCCTAGACTAAATTCTCTCTCCTAAGGCTCCTCGATTAGGTCTTTAAAAGACTAGTCCTACTCTAGCAAGCTTATAATAAGATTAACTATAGCATTATATAGCTTGGATTATAAGGTCTAGACTAGGATATTCTTCTATTAATATACCTAAATAATAACCTTATAGGGTAGAGTATAGAAGATAGTATAAGAGTTTCCTTCCTTAAATTTCCTACTATTATCAATAGTATTATATAGCTCCCTATAGGTCTTAAGCTAAGTAAGGATCTCCTTATCTATTGCGTTCCTTATAGACTAAGTATTTATCTTAAGGACCTTTTAAAGGGGTTAGATCTATTATTCCTTATCGCTATCCTTAAAGTCTTTAAGAAGCTTTATCTTAATCTATTCCTAGGTACTATATTTAGTAGCCTTTAGGACCTTCATCCTAATATCTTTATAGATAAAGTATAGTATTAGCTAAGCTTTCTTTTCATCCGAGTAGACTTATCCCTTAATATAATTCTTAAATATCCTTAAGTAGCTAGAGATATTAGTCCCCTTAAAGATATAGTTAAATATATAGATTAGGATAAGAGCTTTAGGTTCTTCGCTTATCTTCCCTTTCTCTATTAAGTCTAGAAGCTTTAAGTTCATCTTATTAGTCTTAGGGTTAGGTTCGGTTAGTATCTAGATTAGCGAAAGGTCCTTGATTAAGAGTGTAGTAGGCACTAACTAAGACTTTGTGTGCGTGTTAAATCGATTTAGTTTCTAGGGCACTGCCTTTATAGGCATTAAATAGGATACCTTCCTCTTCCTCTTCCTCCTTTCCGCTCTAGTGATGGTAATAAAATTATAGTTATAGCCCTTAGAATTCTTACTTATTAGAGAGTAATTCTTTCCTCTAGATATAGCCTTTACTAGCTATATAGAAATAAAGTCTTAATTATAGTACTATCTTTCTTAGGGGAATAATAGTATAATTAAAGAATAAAATGAATAAAAAATAAATAGAAATACTAGATAAAACTTAGATTAGTTATAGTCTTTATATAAATATCTTTATAAATCTCTTAGTAAAGGTTAAAACTCTTAATCTTAGCCCTCTTATTATTACTAGTTATTAAAGTTATTAAAGTTATTCTTATTGTTTTTTTTCCCTCTTCTTATCTCTTAGTTTCTTCTTTTCCTTTCCCTTTTAAATAAACCCTTCCTTATCCTACCTTTCCCTAGTTCCTAACTTCTTATAATACTAAGGGTTACTAAAGCTAGGATAGCTAGGTACTAGTCCCTTATAAGAAACTATATAATAATCATTCTAGCGATACCTTCCTATTATCTAAGCTAATATATATTCTTACTCTACTAATTGCTTAATAAGGTTAAATAGTATTCCTTTTCTTATAAGAAGTCCCTATAATTATAGAAATCTAGTGATATTATACTATAAGATACTTCTAAGTTTAGGCATGCCCTATTTTTTCTTAGAGCTATTAGGGTAGAGGAATAAGCGCGGTAGTAAGTAGTATAGTTCAGAGTTTAAGCGTCTATTCTTATCTTACTTCTTACGGTAGTCTCAGTCAAGCTATGCGTTACTGATTTTACTAGTTCGATTTATCGTAATCCTTTAGGGTCCTTAGGTCTAGGGTCTTTTTAGGGAGGTCTCGATCCCCTCTATCTCTCGTTTCTCATTATCTTTCTACTTTCCTTAAGTCCGGTAGCAGTAGCTTAGAAGTGTATTAATTAATCTTGCCCGTCGAGCTAAATCAATTAATTTGCTACCCTACTGTGACCTCTAAATTTGGCGGCGGAAAGGGACCAGAAGCAATACCCTAAATCGATAGCAGTCCCTTAAGAAGGTATATAGTAAAGCATTATATAGGCATCTTCATCGGTCAGCCCAAAGCTACACTAGATTGCGTGTATGTACTATAGTAATCTTATATTTAGTACCCTCTAGCAGGAAAGCATCTTATAAGAATGATTATTAGGTCGGTAGTAGGAAAAGAATGTTAGTAAGGCATTGAGATGGCCTACTGCCGGCTTGATAATCGGTATATGAGGGATAAAGGGCGGATGGCAATTCGTATTATGATTAGAAAAGAAGGATCTTAAATTCTCTCATAAAATAAAGGTAAAGGACTTAAGCTTCGAACTTAAAGAGTTCTCTTTCTCTCGTCTCTCTATAAGAAGGGAAGAATCTCTTAGCTCGCAAAAACAAAAATCTCTCTAATCTCTCTTTAGACTGATGATAATCATAATGATGATCCTCTTTCTTCCTAATCCCCTATCCCATCCCTCTTCTAACCATCCATTTTATCCCTATTAAATCCCTGCTAGCAACTTGCTAGCCCACCTATCTAGGGACGCCCGCCACACTAGTTGTCTTATAGCTATTATAGCTATCGCTTAGGTATCCTTCCTTAAGTGCCCGAATGTTATTGTTTCTAACTAATAGCCCGAGCTATTATGCTTATCTAGCTTTATATCCTACGTTAAGGCTAGGAATGTTTGTTCGTTATATGTAGAACTAGCGTTAGATACGGTTATCTTCTTCCTATTATAGAGAGAGTTATGCGCTTAGTTCTTCGTTCTGAAGTCCTGGGGTTTCTGGTCGAGGTTATTAATCTGGGATTTCTACTTTAACTATAGGTTGTCTATAGGGCTCTCCCTTCCTAACCATCGCGATGGTCTTACTAGTAATATCCTCCTGAGGTCTTCCTTCTGGGACTAGCTTCTAAGGCCTGAATGTTCTCTTTATTATGCCTTTATCCTACTAGTAGTTATCTTATATACTATACTAAGGTTTCTCTATATAGACGCTATCTTCTATAGTTTTATATTATTAAGTACTAGGTAGGGGTCTAATAGTAAGGTTACTAGTGCTTATTATCTTATAGGCTCCTCTAGTTATAGCTACTATTTTCATATGGATAGTAGTCTATAGGGTATTGTATTAGTAGTTAGTAGATTAGATGTTCTTACCTTTAAGTATAGGTCTATGCTTTTATCCAGTCTTAGGCTTTTAGTACTTACTTTTAAAATGCCTAAACTTTCTATAGTTCTAATACTTTACTTATAAGTGATCTTATTATATGGCTCTAAGTTCTATAGGGCTGGACTGAGTTCTATAGGAGGTATCTTTCCCTTTTCCTCCTTTATTATAAGAGTTATAGTAGTTATTACGATTATTTAGGTAGTAAGGGTTATAGGGAGTATCCCTACCCTTTCCTTTAGTAGTTACTTTCTCTTTATATCTTTCGTACTATTATTTATTGATTTTTATAGCTATAATAATAAAGTCTATAAGGGTATTAGGTTGGTTAGCTTTATATAGCTTATCCTTAACTTCCTCTTTAAGTCCTTTATAGAAAATTTCTATAAGAATGTTATTATCCTATTTAAGGTATAAAGAGACTTATCTAAATATAATAGTATATATAGTAGTAGAATAAGTTTATTTAATTTTATAAATATTAGTAGCTACTTACTATTCCTTATTAACTATTCTAAAGTTATCTTTAAGTATTATTTCGAAATTATCCTATTCTAAGAAGATGTTTATAGTATCTTAATTATATGTGTTTTCTTTATTCTTAAGGAAGTCTCGTATAATTAGTTCAAACTATATCGTAGCATTCCCTTTAAGGTATCTACTAGCGAATAAGGCCTATATTTCTCCTATAGTAAGTTTTATTAGGAAGAATTAAAAGTATACCTTTATCCTAGTAAGGAAGGGCATAATATCCTTTAATTCTCTATTAAATAGCTTAGGGAGAGGGGGTTTAATGCTTTCCCCTAGGTCCTTAGCTTCTCTAGGCTATTCTACTATAAACAAGGTAGGCAAGGTAGTAAATACACTATGTACCTACTCCCATAGTCTGTTGACGAGAGTGCGAAGCTACACTATCTTAGCAACCATCTCGGCCGCGCTCAGGGGCGTGGTGTACGCTAGTGGTGGGTTTCCTCTAGTAGCTAGATTAGTAGTAGGGCGTAGTGTAGATATGTCTAATAGTAGGTATTGCTTAGGTTAACGTAGTAATATACTAAATAAGAGCTATTAATATATAATAGTTAGGTCTAACCTAAGGGTATATAGGGTAGGTCTAGGTATAAGGTATATAATCGAGTGGATTAGGATATTATAGTGAGTAATGTAGGTTACGGTTTGGTAATAGTAGAATAGTAGATTTAATGTAACTAAGTATGTTAATAGCTAGTGAGGCTATCTATCTATAAGAGTGCTAAATGATTATGTTTATATACTAGGTGCCTAGAGCGGTCTTAGTGACTCTGTTATAAAGCTTATCGATAAGACTGTTAGTCTTATTGATAAGAGTTGTAGGTAGGGCACTAATACTGGCCTATTGTGTATAGGCCCCCTGGCTAAATAAGAGAAAAGTGGGTACCGTTATGGTTCTGCCAGTTGTGACCGCCTAGTCTTAACCTAGGCTGTGATACCTTTCTAGAGTGCTATTCATTACCCAATACTGTCTTTCTAACTGTACTGAAAAATGAGTCGCTTCTTATAGCATTAGTATTTAGTGTGTTTAGCGAGATAATATCTACTAGATAGCGAAGGCGGTTAAGTGGCAGCCTATACGCTATATTAGCATACGATTTACTTCTTCTCTAATAAGCCTCCATTAGGCTATATACTGAAAATATCTCGCCCTTAAACTCAGTCCACTATATACTATTAATATTATAGCGTTGCTTAGTGAGCCATTTTTCGAGTAGGCCCTAGTGAGTGCTTCGTATAAACTGGCGGTATGTACTGCTATAGTCTAGAAACATTCCGCAATTATCGTTAAGTCGCCGAGGGGTAGGATTCGTTTCTAGTGCAGGGAAGAACTCGAAGCCTCTTTATTAGTACTTAGCAATAGCTTTCTTAACCGTAGCGCTCATCTTAGGTCGTTGCTATAGGTATGCCTTCCTAGCGCAAGCGTTAGCGTAGTATAAGTGGCTTATATACTATTCGCTAATAAAGCATTGCATATAGCTCGCATAGAAGTCTTTAATAAAGCTTAAGCAACTTCATACGCCCGAATAATGAGAACTGATAATTAATTGTATAGGCTGCGCGCCTATATCTATTATGATTGAACCCTGCATTAGATTGAAGGATTGCCTAGAACCGTCTTTATAGGCCGCTAAATCTAGCCTCTCATCTAGTAGGAACTAGTTAGGTGTGATTATAACTTAGTTATCTAACCTAATACTGATTGTATAGCTTTTATCGCGAGGGTTCTGTATGGATCTAAGGAAGGCTAATAGGACTTAATGCAAAGTCTCCCCTATTAATCTAACTACTATAGCAGTATCTAAATATAATACCTATAATGCTAAAGCCTCTATTATGCTAACCGTAACTTCCATGATTCCGCTTTAGGCTAGAGTAGTGATGATTGCATTACCTTCTAGATCCTAGGTAATACTATATAAGGCTAGGATGTTAATTATATTAGCAATGGATCTTTATAACTAGGAACGTAGAAATCCTAGTCTAACTAAGGTATGATAGACCTTAGAATAAAGAATTCTAGTGCTTAAGATCTACTAATAACATAACTAGAATTGAATATAGCTAATATTAGAGTAACTAGATATTTGAAAGTTTTCAAAAGATATATAATTAGGTTAATGCATAACTAATAGGTTTTATCTATACTAAGATCTCTAGGAAAGGCCTTCTTAAGTACTAATATATAGTGAACTTTTAGTTAGTTAATAATAGTTTATAGTATAGCTTAATGCGTTATAGCTAATAGAACTTAGTTAATAGTTACTATATTTAGTAAATAGAATTATTAATTAACTATTAACTATTAAGGATACTAATGTATTAGCGATATTATAAGTATATATAAATGCTTAAATTAAGACTATAGTATGTTTTAATAAGGTTATAGTAGTTAAATCTAGAGTAAATACTAATATAGCGCTTATAGTAAAACTGCGCTAAGACTCTTACGTACTTACTATAACTAAGCATTTATGAGAAATAATTCACTTAACTGAATGTTTGTTTTAGTCATACAGGTAAAAAGTGTAATTAACTTAGATTCTAAATTGTGACCTTTAGTACTCTATAGCTATAGCACGTATAGTAGTATAGTCCCCCGTATAGCAGCTTACTATTTAGTAATATACAGAGTATTAGCCCTAAACTAGTATACTATCCTTACTTCTAAATAGCGTAATAGCCCCTTATAACTATTTAGTATTATTATAATATCGCTTAGGCTTTATTAAAACGTAAATAGGCTATATCCCTTAATATATTATGAATGCTAATATAGGTAATATAGATTAGATATAGATACCTAGTCCTAGCGAAACCCTAAAAATACATATATTTTAGAGTAAAGGTAAATGTTTTAATTAATAATTCATTAAAGGCTAGCTTCACTACTACGATAAAAGAAAGCATAGTAATCTTAATAAAGTAAGCGTTTACTCCTTAAAGTCCTTAAAGTCTAGTTTATCTATAAATAAAAGATCGGGAACTAAGTCTATTAACTCCTCAATATCCGATTTATTAGTAAAGCAAAGATCGGGAACCGAATCTATCATATTATCACTACTTAAGTCTTCCTCGTACTTTCGCATCTAAGGAAGACCTTAGTATAGCCTTTATATATTTAGTCCTATAGAAGTGGGACTTTTACTATTAGAATGCGGATCTTTATAAAAGTTTTAAATGCCTTACTATAGAGATACTATAAATCCTCTCTTTCCACTTACTAGGAGGAGTAGATTATATAAAAGACTAATATAGAGAGGCTAGCTAACTCCTTATACATATAATACTGTTTATAAAGCGTTTTATAGAATATAATAGTAATAGGATCCTAATTGAATGATAGTCTATCTAGGTTAATAGATAGCTATAGCTCTTTAAGGATTTGAAGAATATTCTCCTTTTTATTATTTAATGTCCGAATGCCTATATAAGCTAATACTTTATATAGTTTAATAGCAGCTAGGTCTTTATCAAAGGATATAAATCCAGGCTTTTTAAATAGCTATATTAACCTTAAGATACTTAAAATATTTCTAGGGGAGATATTAATACTAATCGAGGTAACTATATCGCTACCACTATACAATAGTTCTAAATATATTAAGAATGTTAAAGGGTAATAAAAAATAACTAATAAAGGATATTAAAATAGATAGGAGAATAAAGTAAATAAGTTAGGAGTAATTTATATATAAGTAATATTAAAGACTTAGTAGGTAATTTACTTTAGCATCCTACTAAGTTAATAGTACTAAGTAAGAGTATACTTAAAAGTAACTATACGCTAATTTACCATTACCTTAGCGCTTAGTAAGTAGGTGCGAATAAGGCTCGCTAGATTCTCGTATTTCTATAGTAGACTTTTTTTAATTACTCCTATAATAAGTCCTAGTATATATATATATTAGCAGAATCTATAGTAACTAAGATAGGCAGCGAGGACTATAACTAGAAGATAAAGCCCTATCTTAATAAGAGTTACTTTTATTTTAATTATTCTTATTATTATCTTTATTATCTACTCTAAACAATTACTATTCCTATCTTATCACTCTCTATAACGCTATAACCTAACTATATAGTAATAAGGACTAATATACTAGAGATAAATCATACTACCTTTCGATCCTCCCTAGTTAAGAAATTTAATAATAATTTCTAGCTATTAAAGGTCTCTATAACAATAAATAATAGCCTCCCTAGAATCCTTAACTATATTCTCTAATTATTAGATATATAAGATCTACATAATGGGGATTTTCTTCTAGCCGTGAGTTAGTTATCCTTATTATAATAATCATAGATAGCATCTTTTACACACAATCTATATTATGCCTATAGCACTTTAAAAGACATAAGTCTCTTAATGGATATTACTAGTAATCTAAGCTATACTAAAGACTAGGAAAGTAATAATAAAGGCCGGCTTATCGAATCTATACATATTAAGCCCGTAAATACTAAGACTATATATAATAAGCTTATATACCTCAAGCTCAAGCTCGCAAATATAAAGTCTGCGAATAACTAGCCTATATATAATAAGCCTTTAAGAGTAGAGCCTATATATATTAAGTCTATACTCGCTAAGCTAGTATATAGCGATTATAGGGATAATTAATCTAGCCCTATTAAGCTAAAACACACTACTATATTTAGATATGCCACAAGTCCTAGAGATAGTAATATTATAGTTAGCAAGTCCGAATTATAGCTAAAGACTAATAGGCTTAGGTTAGAAGTAGCAACTTTAACTTTGTATATTAGTAACACTCCGAAAATGCCTATTTTACTTAAAGCTAATTTAAATATAGAGCCTATATTATCTATAAGTACTCTATCTATTAGTACTAATAGAAGGATTAATCCCACTATATTAAAAGAGCGTAAGGAGCTAGCTAAGGTAGAGCTACTCGAAAAATCAGTTAACAACCTTATCTATACTACCTATTAGTAAGCACAGTTATTTTCATTACTAGGAAATTCGCTAGAAACTTATATAGTACTTTTCTACTTACTTAATATTAAGGATAGTAAGAATTCGAACTAATAGTTAGATGGTTTATAGCTAGCTTCCTTACTAGATATAGAAAATAGCAAATAGTATATAGAGGCGCTTTATAATATGCTTATTACTATAGCGTTCTATTAATAGTATGCATCTTAAGTAGAGTAATTAAAAGAACAAAAGCCTAAGATAGCTGCGTAAGAAGTATTAGGAAGGATACTTAGCCTAAAACTAGATAAAGATATAGTAAATGGATAGTATTAGGAACGATACTACAAGAGGATTAATATATACCTAACCTATAGGCGAAAGTAGTCTTAGCTTATTAAGGAGCTTAGCTTTAGTATTTTAGTTATAGATATATAGTAAGATAGTTTCTCTTAGCGAGATATTAGCTAATAGATAATAGGTATCTTAGTCTTATTAAAGATACTATACTATATTAGTTATTAAAGAGCTATAGAGTAGTCTGGAAAAAGTAGCTATTTTAAAAGTTCTAGCGGACTAGATAAGTCTACTCTTAGAGAGTAGGTCTATATCTAGAGAAAGGTTCTATAAAGAGTTAAAAATAAAGGAACTATTAGTCCTAAGTCTAAGTTTACCTCCTAGGGACCCTAATCTCTACCACCTATATAATTAAATTAGTAAATAAATAAAGGATTCTAAGAAGCTTATCTTAAGAAATACTAGCTTAGATATTAGTTTAAGCTTATTAGAAGCGCTTAAAGGAATAGAATAGCTAAATAATAATATTATTCTTATATATCTATATCTTTCTAATAAGCTGCCCTTTATTAGAGTTAGCTTTAGTATCCCTATACATTAAGAGATTAAGCCTTACTACGCATATTTATAACTATTCTAGATAGCTTTAAAACAAATAGCGCATTAGTATAGTAAGATAAAAGTAAAGAGCCCCTTAGTATATATCTTCCTACTTTTTCTATATCATAATTACTTTACCCTTCTAGAGATTAATAAGAGGGAAGGCTCTATCTACTACTATAACTTACTTAGCAAAGGGAAAGAGTTTAACGTTAAGGTTCGTATTTAAGACCTATTTATAACCTTAATTTAATATTTTAATATAAGCAATATATAGAAAAGAATTTCCATATCTTTAATATATAGATAAGATATATTACTAAACTATATATAGAATACGCATTATATATATAGCTTACTAGTATATCCTAGGAAACGCCTTAATAGAGTAATGGCTATAGCTATAGTTTACTTATGATTAGATATACTTAGTAATGGATACTTACTTAGCCTCTTATCTCTAGGATCGTAAGTAGGGATATTACTAAGGAAGTAAGGGTTAAGGCTATTAACCTCCTTTACTTAGTATAGGCTAGTAGTGGGCTAGTAGTGGGCTAGTCCTTACTCTAGTATCCCTTACTACTCTAGTATTAAAGAGGAAATAGAAGCCTATATTAGAAAGCAGGGGTAAATAATAAAAGAAGTATAAGTAATAGCCTATAATTAGTAAATATAGTAGTTTTTAACTTTATTATAGGTATATAAGACAATATAATATAACCTAACAAAGCATATAGACTCCTTTTCTTATATAGGAATAATATAATAGCTACTAGAAAAAGTCCTTCTCTATTCTAGCTAGTCGCTTAATCTTAGTTATGCTAATTGAATTTACATTAGAGATAGTTAATTTAGTTATTACTATCTCTAATAAATATATTAATTAGCAGCTCGTCTAGACTATAAGCTTAAAACGCAAACTCAATTTTAGATAAATAGGATTAATAATACATAAGTTTATACTCTCTTAGTATTTAGGTTAAGTTATTATTCTTAATAAGCATACGTAATACTTAATTTAATTTAACTTAGGCTTAGTAGTAAGCCTCTATATATAATTAGACTACTAAGCGAGGCTGCTTACGCTAGCGCTTAGAAATAGTTCTCCCTCCTATAGAGCACTCTTCCCTAGGGCACTACCCTTCCTTAAGCAGCCTTCCCTAGGGCACTTCTAATAAGTATGCATTAATATAGAATATAGCGGGACCCTTCCTTAGGCACTACCTTCCCTAGCGCATACTCTTCCCTAGCGTATACTCTTCCCTAGCGTATACTCTTCCCTAGCGTACTCTCTTTAAGGGCACTTATAGAGACCTTTTATAGGGGACCCTTCTATAGGCACCCTTTATATAGTACCTAACCCTTTATAAAAGCACCCCCCACTAATATTAACCTTAAAGTAATTCAATTTAAATTTACTAGCTTATATATATATAATACTATATCTTTATATAGATAGTAGGATATATTCACGCGAGAATTCTAATATTTATTAAGTTATTTTATAATAATAGATAAAATTCTAGATATAATAAGGTATATAGCTATAATAAGATTACATAATAATAGTAGGTCTAATAAAGATATAAATATACTTAACCTTAATTACCCTTTATAGATATTATAATTTACTATACCCTTATACCTACCTGCTATGTATTTAAATAAGGATAGTATACTTAGCCTTATAAATAACCCTAATATTATTATATATAGTTACTAAGATATACTCTTTCCTCTAGATAGTCCTAGTAGATTCCTAATATAAGGAAGCGCTACTATACCTCTTATAGCTAATTAACTAATATCCCTAAAGGTTCCTTATACCCTATAGCTATTAGCTATATATCTAGTAATAGGTTACGCTATTCCTATTAGAAAATAAGTAAAAAGAAAGAAATCCTTAGCTAAGATAATATCTCTATCCTATAGTTTCATAAGGCATAATATAACTAGTTTCTTTATTAGAACTTAGAAGGTAACCCTAGCTACCTAGATGTTACTTCTTAATAAGACTATACTTCTAGCCTCTATCTTAGCCCGCAATTTAACTACTACTATTAACGCTCTTAAGAGTATTATCACTAATAAAGAGGGAATAGAGCTACTTACTAGGTTTAGTTATATATAGCTATCTAACTAGTTCAACCTTCTAGAGAATAGAATATAGTAGGATAGATAGAAAGGGCTAATTCTGCCGGCGTCTAGCCGCGGTAACGCTAGCATCGCTATAGATATTTATATCTATGCCTAGAAAGCGGCTTCTAATTTACCTTTCTTAAGAGGTTAACTCTAGGAACGCAAATATATAGGAGGGTAATAGAAAGAGCTAGTAGGTCTATTTACCCTTTTATTATTAGTTTACCCTAATATAGCTAAGACCTTTATATATATACCTATATAGTATGTATAGTCTTTATAAAGCTAATATATCTAATAGTAAGAATTATTTAAAAATAGATAACTCTATCTTTAAAGTGCTTACCTCTAAAGCATTTAAAAGCATTCTAGCTAATATTTTGAATATAAGTATATATCTATCTAAGAGTATTATAAATAGGACTTAGATTAGGTAGATATAGGATAGTACTATCTTATTTAGGAAGCTAAATTTAAATTAACTATCTATTATACAGAGGCTATATATATAATAGATTAAAAGTAGGGGAACTCCCTTAGAGTAGGAGAGTTTAGACTCTAGCTTATACTCCTAAGTATTAGGGGTATTTAGCACAATTTCCTATTCAGTCTATAGAACTTTTAGCAAGCATATATAGAATTATCCTAAGACATCCCTTTAATTATATACTATAGTTATACTATATCTAAGGGGCCCTTACCACAATAGGTAGATTATATTCTCTATGCTATTTAAGCTTATTAGTCTTCCCCCTACCTATTACTATACTGCGCCCTATAGGCCTTAAAGCTAGCCTATTATCTCCCTATATCTAGAGTACTTAAACCCCTTATGCTCCCTTCCCCCCTCTCTCCCTTCCTTATCCTTATTTATTAATCTTCGCTTAATTTAACTTATTATACTAGCTTACCGCTAGATAAACCCACTACCTACTAATACATAATAACTAACCACTAGCTACTTACCCTAGCTAGTAGATACCACTACTAATATAGCATCCGACTGCTAAATATATATAGAGTTAGAAAACCTCTTACTAGTAGGCATAGCTTAATAATATTAATGTTCTAACTCTTACCTTCGCATTAAAATTATAAAAGCTATCTTTTATAAATAGTACTTAAGATACTTCTTCTATACTTTTATTTATAGTAGATCTAAGCACTTTAAGAAAAAGACTTTATATAAAGAAGAATAGTATTATTATTAGTAGCGCTAGCATTTTAACTAACTTAAGTAGTAAGTCTCCCCCCCCCTTAACTCTTAATAGCCCCTCTAAGCTAAACCTAATAGTTCCTAACTATTAGAGCTCTTCTTATATAAAACATTCTAGCTATATTATATATAATGTATTAGCATACTCTATAGTAGAGTTAGCTAATTAGCTTTATACTAATATCTTATATAAGTTATAGTTAGGTTAAGTAGGCTAGTTCACTATATTCAATACTTTCATAGAGTGCCTAGCTTAATCTAATCGCCTTTAAAACTACTATACTCAAAATATTAACTACTACTAAACGAGACTCTATTATCTCTCTTAGAAGACTATATAGCTTTATAGCTAGGTAGATATATTAGTCTATTACTTATATTTATTGTATACTATACTACTTAAAAAGGTTAAGGATTTATAGGCCTTCTTATAATTAGTAATAGCTATCTATACTAAATATAAGGAAGCTTAAAGGGAGCAGGCTATTAAACATAAGCGAAGGCATACTATAGGATTTCTCTAACTAAATATCCTTCTCTATAGAGAATATTATACTAATAAAGTTAGCATTACTTCTACGTTTAATCACGATTTAGTATAGCCTATTAATACTATTCTAATTATAGGAATAAGGTTATTAATTCTATTATTAGTAGGGTTTACTAAGCATCTCTATAAAGTAGTAAGGGCAAATAGCCTAGATAATCTTATTATATAGGTAAGTAAAGAACTACTAAAGCTTAGGAAGGCCTTTTAATCCCTTATTAGCTTTAAGTATCGCAGGGATTATAATAATTTTACCTAGATAATATCTAAGTAGATAGAGATAACTAGAAGCTATATAATACATCCCTTAGTACTCTAAAAATCAGCGTTCTATATTTTCCCTAAAACTTATACTTAGGGTATTATAGTAATTAACATTCTACTTTAGTAGACTGCATTTCCTATAGGTAGATACGCTAAAATAAGATAAGCTAGTTACTAGTAAGGCTATAGCCTATTTCTTTCTAATAAGAGTTAATCTCTATAATACTATCTATTATTACTAGTAGGGTAAGGGTATAGTCTAAATAAATAGAGGCTTACGCTTAATAATCATACTAATTACCTCTTATATGCATTATTAGTAATAGTTACTACCCCCGCAAAATATGCATACATACTAGTAATAGTTTAGACAAATTACTAGTAATATTAATTATTATAATATCTACTAACTAGTAATAGTAGGGTATTACTAGTAACTATTACTTAGAATTACTAGTAGATTACCCTCTAGAGTTACTAGTTACCTATATTAAAATAAGGCCCTAGTAAAGGATTACTAGTAACATTCCCCTAGAGTTACTAGTTATATAAACTAAAATAAGACGCTTTCATAAATTACTAGTAATATTCCCCTATCTATTACTAAGAAGACACCCCCTAAGCTAGAGTGGTTACTAGCAAGTCTTATTTTAGACTGCGGCGTATATATATACTAGTAACGCTAGCCCTAAGCGCCTAGGTTTCTAGATTTACTAATAATATACTTGTTTAAGCAGCGCGAACCTTCACTTACTAATAATAAGCGATTAAATTAGGGAGCTCTAGTAGATCTTGATTATACTACTAGTACTTATATTTAACACGCCTATAGAAGTATGCACTGCGTACCTAGCTTGTGTATTGCAATAAGAGCGCTCTAATATTGTCTAAAGTAGTCTTTCTCGTAGCGATTATAGCCCACTGCATAGCCTATTCGTGGGTTGAAAGGCTTATGCGAATCTCCTCAAACGGTATAATGATTAGAAAACCTAGGTATATACGTAGAGCCGTCTCCCGGTCTAACCTAGTGTTTACTAACTTCTAGATGCAAAACCTCTTATTAAGCGACTAAGTTCCTATCTATAAGATAACTTAAGTTATTCGAAACTATACCTCTAAGCTACCCCCTCTATAAGCTTATCTAGGAGACTTTATTACTCTTTAATACTAGGAGAATAGCCACGTTACACTTCCCTAAAATACGCTACAAAAGGCTAGTAGCGGTAATATATATATATATAGAACTTCATTCCTACTCAAAGGGGACCTGCTTATCTCCGTTCATCATAAAGGAATGGGAGATAACTCGTACGCGAGACTGCTAGGAATATAGCTGTTTAACGATGGACAGTGCTACTAGATTAACCCTAGCCCTATCTCTATAGCTCGCTAACTCTAATTTGGTAAAATAGCAGTCGATCTATAAGGTGCTAACCTTTAGTATTAAATAGATATCTAGCTGCCTACCGATATTTATAAGTGGTATGGTCTTTTTTAGATTTAGGATTGGCTAATATTAGTAGCGGATGTACTACTAGATAGATAGCTTAAGGTCTATACTAGCTATATGGATATTAGAGTTCTTCCTAGAGTCCGAGTAAGTATAGCTATTATATATTAAAGGGCAGGACTTGAATTATGTAGGAATTAAGGAGTGAATAGTGCAAATTATTAAGTAAGTAGAGGACTAAATTAATAGAAAGATAGGGTGTTAATAGATATATAAGATTAATTCTATTTATGTTCTCCTCTCTAAAATACTAGCTATAGAGTAAGAAAATTAATTAAGACTGATTTACTTAAGCCCTTATATTAACTATAACCCCTACTAGAACTTAAGCAGTTCTCTTATAAGGTTTATTACCTATTATATTATACTTCTGTTTAAGGTGGC
Organism: Neonectria punicea; assembly: GCA_037954315.1. NCBI lineage: Eukaryota > Fungi > Ascomycota > Sordariomycetes > Hypocreales > Nectriaceae > Neonectria > Neonectria punicea. Next base: position 81,446 of record JAZAVJ010000163.1, read on the forward strand.
TAATATATACTAGTATATTAATTATAGTAGGTTAAACTTCCTTCTTAATTATAGTTATCGCCTTTAATAAATCATAATTAAACTTTATAAGATCTATAAGTAAGATAAGGTAGTTTCTAGCTTTATCCACTATATTAACTATAGGGATATCTTCTAATATACTAATAACTCTTATAGACTACTTCTTATAAGTATAGCCCTCTAGATTATAAGGATATAGATTAGCTAGAAGGGATATAATATATAATAGTAATAGGCTATTAGATTCAGTATTATTATTAGGGTTAAGCATTTCTACCCTAGTTATAGCTAAGCAGATTGGATAGTAACTATAGATAGCGCATATAGTATAATAGTATAGCTCGATTATATGTTTAGCAGTATATAATTTATCAGATTTATCGCAATAAGGCTTTAGACTTATTAGTAAGTAACTTTTTAGAGTGAGCATTTCTACTTATAAGAGTAGAAGCTAGGAAGCGCTATAGCGAATAGGGCTCATCGGGCAGCCGTAGCTTATTAGGTAGCTATAGCTCATTAGGAAGTTATAGCTTATTAGGTAGTGGTAGCTCGTTAGGTAGCTATAGCTCGTTAGGTAGCCGTAGCTCATTAAGTAGCTATAGCTCGTTAAGTTAGAGAGAGTAGGTAATAGGGCTCTAGCTAGGCATAGTAAATATAATAGAAATAGTAAGTGTGAAGGAAGGATAATAAGGAAGATTGCAGTTAGGGAGAGAGATAGATTCTTATACTTATCTAAGCAGCGCAGAGCCAGGTCCGGGCGAACTTTCCTACGATATCGTTCTTACGTATTAGTTGCCTCCTTCTAGTTATTGCATTTAGATAATGCGTTAAATAGGGGCCTTAGTCAATAGACTATATAATGCGGCCGATTCCCGGCCTAATTAGCCAGGACCTAAGGCGTCCTTATGTGGGTTAATGTGTGGCTAACTAGCTAGTAGTCTGCTATTCTTAGCTATAGGATTTTACTAAATTCTCACTAAATTATAGAGATATAGGTTGGGTATAGATCTTATGCCTTAACTTTATTTCCTTCTATCTATTAGATTAATTATTTATAAACTATATAGATTATAATAGATTTTTAAGGGGTTAACTGTTTGCCTATAAGGTTCTAAGGTAATTGCTTAAGCTTTTATAGAAGCTAGAGCTTATAGATAAGGAGTATTAAGCTTATAACTACTATATAAATGCTAATTATATATATAGTAACTATCGCTATAACTAACTAGTGTCCGTCCTATATAGTATAGATATTAACTAAACTAATAACTATAGCCATTACTAAGTGAAATATATTAAGCCTTAGAATATTAGTGAAAGCCTAGTAATTAATAAAGCCTTACTTATAAGAAGACTCGATTAATAAGCTAGATATAGTTATGCCTTAGGTTCTACTATATCTAGCAAATCCTAACCCTTCTTAAAAGGCTAGAAAGAATGCTAATATATAGAAAGGGAATGTTATGAATAGTAAACTAAACTACTTTACTAGCCCGCGAATTAGTAAGGATTAAGGCATAACTAAGTAATATAAATATTCTAAGGAAGAAAACAAATCCAGCTAGAAACAGCTAGTTTAACATTATGGTAATAAAATTATATATGTTAGGGATATTATAGGATTAGATAATTATAGTATTATAATAGGAGAGAAATCTAATACTCTAGGGCGCTTAAATTAGGTTAGATAAGTTAAGTATATCCCTCTTATAATAGTTAGGCTTAACCTAAAAGGTCTAGAGTAGGTCTAAGGTATATAGTTTAATAATTAAGTAAATTAGGATATTATAGTAAGCAATATAGGTTACAATAGTAATATATAAAGGTAAGTTATTATATAACTAAGTAGGAGTATTAATAGCTAAGGAGCTTAAGGCTCTTATCTAATATACTAAGTAAATGTATATATATATAGGTAACTAGTATAGTTAAACAGTATTGAGTTATATTAAATAGTATCTATTTAATATATATATACTTATTAGTATTAAACTATATTAAATAGAGCTTATTTAATATATAGGTATTATATACTATAATAAGAAGGAAAAAGTAAGTATTAAAATGATTCTACTAGTTATAACTGCCTAGTCCTAACCTAGGCTATAATATAATATCTCCCCTCTATTAGTCTTATCCTTAAGGCTTATTAAGTAGGCCTTTTTCCTAAGAGGTAAGTATCTATTATTTTTAGTCCTATAATTATTCTTATCCTTCTAAATAACTATAATATTAGATTATATCTTTAAAAACTTATTATACCCTAAAGTTTTATCTACTTATTATAGTAATATTGCTAATATTATTAAAAAGTTTAGCTTTAAGATACCTTACTATTCTGCTTATTTTAAGGCGAATTATTATTCTTATATTATAGTAAAGGGGAAGCTATAATATAATTTCTATATAGAGAAGAAGTATATAAATTGTGATTTTAATAGCGTATCTTTATAAGCTTATAAGTTTCTTATACTTATAGTTTCTATAGTACTAATTTATTATAGTTACTTATATTTCCTAAGAAAAGAATCGATTAAAAGAGTAAAAAGAGCAAGCTAAGGCTAATCTCTTTAAAGCTTTCTCGCGACTATAATGTTTATATTATTAGGAGAAGTATCTTTATAAGAAGGTAGCTAAGATGGTTTATTAGGGTTATGAGGATTTAGATAAACTAAAGGTAGTAGAGTAGCGGGATACCGCTACTTATTCTAAGGCTCTTTCTAAGGTTTAATTATTAAAGGATTATAGGGTAATCGATTAGAGCGCTATTAATTTAGGCGCTTACTCTACTTTACTTAATTCTAGCGTTATTAGTAAAAGTTCTTTAGGAGGCACTATATATAAGTAAGGTTTTTAGTTAGTTCCTATTAATTATTACTCTTAGGATAGTCTTTCTATTTAATAAGATACTTAGTTTAGTTATTTACCTTTCTAGTATCTAAGATTGCTTTTACTATATATTCTTCTAGTCCTTTAACCTTAGTTTTATATTTATTACTAAACTTAGTATAAATTATATCTTTTACTATCTTAAGGAGTAAGATATAGAAAACTAGGTAAAGTTAGACTTTTAGTAATAAGTCTAACTAGTAGTTATTTTCTAAGATTTTCTTAATGATTTTATAAGGTCTAATAAATTTATAGTTTAGTTTTTTATTTTATTGTTTTATTTTAATGTTTTTTATTGCAAAATAGACTATATCTCCCTCCTAGAAGGATAGTTCCTTTATCCTTTTTAGGTTATAGTATTTTTTTATCTAGTTTCTAACGAATTTAAGTTTAGTCTTTATTTCTTTATATAGATTTTTCAATTTTTCTAATATAAGAATAGCTTTAGGAATAATTAATCTATCTTAGCCTATTCTATAGGCATTAGGGTTAAATCTAAAGTTAGCATATACTAGGGTAAGCTTTATACTTTTGTTTATAGCTATATTATAACTTAACTATATAATTAGTAGTTTCTTAATCTAGTTATTCTATTCATAATTAATATAGTATTAAAGGTATTATTCTAGTATTTAGTTTATTCATTCTATCTAACTATCTATCTAAGGTTAGAAAGCTATAGTAAGTTAGTAGTTTAATCCTAAATAGTCCATTAATAATTACTAAAACTTTAAAGTAAATAGAGGTTCTTAATTAGAGAGAATCTCTATAAGAAGTTTATAAATACTAATAATATTTCGTAAAAAGATATAGGCAAACTACTCTATATTTATTAATTCTTAATAAAGTATAAAATAGGAAAATTTCGTAAGTCTATCTATAATAATAAAAATACTATTGTAAAGGGTACTAGTTACGGGATCCTCTAATAGGGGTAGTTTTATAATAAAATCTATAATAATAAAGTCCTAAAATTGCTTAGTGATTAGTAGGGGCTATAGTTCTCTATAGGGTTTATAGTATTAAGCCTTAGTTTTTATGCATTTATTGTATTGGTTAGTAATAGTTTTAACTGCTACCTTTATATTAGGAAATTAGTATATTAATCTAACTCTATTAAGGGTTTTATTAACTCCTTAATATTTATAAAGCGAATGCTTATATATCTCTTAAATAAGTAAGTATTAAAGTTCTCTAGGAACTTATTATTTATTTATATATTTATCTTTAGGTAGTATATTATTATACTCCTAGATTTACTTAAGTAGTAGGTTTCCTTATACTACTATATATATTAAGGCTAGTGTTTAGGTAAGATATAGTTAGTCCTTAGGGCATTTAGGGCACTTAGCTATTGCATCCCTTATAGCGATATATATATTCTCTATAGTATAGAATTTGCTTATTTTTACTTTAACTCTAATAGGTTTTCTATTATATTTCTTATTATAGTAGTATTAAATAAAGTATTCTTCTATATTTCTTAGAATAATAATTTTGCCTTTATTATTTCTTCTAATAGGTTTCTTAATTAGTAAATTACTAGTAACTTAGTCGAATTAATAGTCTTCTAGTTATTTTAAGAGTTTTAAGTATTCTTTTAGTAGGAATTTTAGGTTATATTCCTAATAATCCTTAATTATATATTTAAGTATATCTTATATTCCATAAGTATTATATATTTATATAACTTATTTTTATAATATATTAGTACTTCTATTATAAGGTCCTTCTATATAGAGGTCCTTTATAATAGTATATTTAAGGCAATATAGTATAATAATATAGTTATTTTACTACTTAACCTTTTTAGTATATCCTCTAAACTAGTCTTAGAAGTCTTATACTAGTCCTATATCGCATATTATTTTAATATATTTTAGCTAAGGCTTTCTTCCTTACTAAGTATATATAATATACTTCTACTTAAGGTATCCTTTAAGCATAAAGTATAGAAGTTATTTATTAATCTTAATTTTTCCTTTATTAAAGTTACTTCTATAGCTTATAGTATTAGCTTATCTATTCTTAGATTCTTTTCTATAGATAATAGTATAGTTAAATTCTAAAAGGTATTTAGTATATTATAGTTATTATCTAGTAAGTTATTAGGTAGTAGTAAAGTAAGTAATATTCTTATAATCTATATAGACCTTAACTTAGTATTTACTTCCTAAGAGGTAGTATTAGAATTCTTTAAATACGTTAATAATTATAAGGAATTCTTTATTATAAATAGGATAGTTAAGTTTAGCTCTATATATTTTATAAGAGAAGAAGGTAATAAGGTATAGTACTCTATTATTATCTCTTTATCTAATTTAAGCGCCTTATATAAAGTCTAATAAGTTTATCTTAAGTTTAATTTCTCATTTAGGGTTAAAGGTTACTAGAATAAGCTCGCTTAAAATAAGGTTCTTAATATTATTAAATGCTTTCTTAGTAGCTATATCCTATTTAAACACTTCTCCTTTCTTTATAAATCTAGTAAGTAGTATTATATAATTACTAAAGTCTTAAATGAATTATTAGTAATAGTTAGCGAATCTAAGGAAAGATTATACTTCCTTAATATTTATTAGTATTTTCTATTCGCTAACTACTATAAGTTTCTTTAGATCTATTCTAACTTTATTATATAAGATTATATATCTAAGAAATTCTACTTCCTTAATATAGAAATAACTTTTCTCTAGTTTAATTAATAATTAGTTATCTTATAGCGCTTATAGTACCTTATAAATATATTCTATATATTCTTCTTTAGATTCGGAGAAGATTAGGATATTATCTAGGTAGTATACTATAAATATATCTAGGTATTCTCATAATACATAATTAATTATTCGCTAGAATAATACTAGTGTATTTATAAGACTAAAAGGTATAATAAGGTATTTAAAGAGTCTATACTTTATTCTAAAGGTAGTTTTCTATTTATATCCTAGCTAGATATAGATAAGGTTATACGCTCCTTTAAGATCTAGTACTATAAAGACCTTTATTCTATAAAGCCTATCTTTAAGCTTAGTAATAAGGGGTAGTAGCGTTCGATCTTTAAAGGTAATTATATTTAACTATCTATAATCTATAATAAGTTAGAGCTTTCTATTCTTCTTAAGAATAAATATAACTAGATAACCTACTAAGGACTTAGATTTCCTAATATATCCTTTCCTTAATATATTATTAAGGTATTCCTTAAGCGTATAAAATTATGTTTTATTAAGGTTGAAAATCTTATAGAATATAGGTAATATTCTATCTTTTAAGATAATTTTATAGCTCTATTTATTAACTTAAGGTAGACCTATCTTAAGTTCCTCCTTAAAGAGTTTCTTATAGATATAGTACTATAGTAGTACGTTCTTAAGATATTCTTTTTTAGGTAATTTCTTTTATTCCTTAAGGTCTTTATTTATCTATATAAACTATTATTATAGGTATTTAATTATTTATTTAAGTTAGGTTTTCTTACCTTTCTAATGTTTATATTATATTCCCTTTAGGGGTGCTAAGGTTTCTATTATATCCTTATATATATCCTCGCTCTCTATCTCTTTAGGAGTTAGGATTAGAGATCTCTCTTTATCTATTAAGTTATTTTTATTATTACTAGAGAGTATTTCATTATTATTAACTATTACCTAGCTAGTTCTCTAGTTAATATAAGGGTTGAATTTCTTTAGCTATAGGTACCCTAGGTAAATATTATAATACCTTATTAGTATAATATTAAGGGTAATACCTTAATTCTTTTTATTAATAAAAACCTTTAGGTAATTAACCTATTAAATTATAATTCTATTATTATAGGAAAACATATTACCTTTAAGATTATATAGTATATAGGGATCTTTTATTACCTTCTATAGTAGCTTTAACCTATTAACTATAGCTAGGTTAATATATAAGGTTTTAGCTTTATTATCCACTAGTATAGTAAGCTATTCTCCCTAGACTTATACTTATAACTTAAGTATCTTTTATATTATTACTAATTTTAATATTATATATAGAGCTTTTATTAGGGGTAGTTTATCCTCCTTATAGTTACTTACTATAATAGTTAGGTCTATCCTAAAGGTATAGGGTAGGTCTAGGCATAAGGTATATAATTAAGTAGATTAGGATATTATAATAAGCAATATAGATTATAGTCTAGTAATAGTAGAATAGTAAATTTAATATAACTAAGTATATTAATAGCTAGTAAGGCTATTCTATTTAGTATGCTAAAGGAATATATATATATACTTAGGTAGCTTATAGTATCGCTACTAAGCTCACCTTATAAGTTATAGATCTTACTATAAGTTATAAGTTCTAATTATAAGTTATAAGTCCTAATTATAAGTCCTTAAGTAGCTTATAACATAGGTTCCTTATAATATATAGGATAAGAAGGAAAAAGTAAGTACTATTATAATTCTACCGGTTATAACCGCCTAGTCCTAACCTAGGCTATAATATAATATCTCCTCTCTATTAGTCTTATCCTTAAGACTTATATAATTACTAGCTTCCTATCCTTATTAGGGTAGGCTTAACTTAGACTTATTTTCTTTTCTTATTTCCTACTAATACTATACTAGAGTTAAAAGCTACCTAAAACTATAAAGTATAAGCGATTTTAATTAAGGTAACTAGCTTTCTTATTATACTATATAAGTACTATAAACCTTAGAAACTATAGTATTAGGCTAGGGAGGGCTATAAGAATTATTCTTAGTATACCTATTTATAATAGTTAGGTCTATCCTAGAGGTATAGAGTAGGTCTAGGCATAAGGTATATAATTAAGTAGATTAGTATGATAGTTAGGTCTATCCTAGGGGTATAGGGTAGGTCTAAGCGTGAGGTATATAATCGAGTAGATTAGGATATTATAGTAAGCAATATAAGTCATAGTCTAGTAATAATAGAATAGTAGGTTTAATATAACTAAGTATATTAATAGCTAGTAAGACTATCCTATCTAATATACTAAAGGAGTGTATATATATACTTAGGTAGCTTATAGTATTATTATTAGGCTTACCTTATAAGTTATATATCTTATTATAAGTCTATAAGTTATGATTATAAGTCCTTAAGTAGCTCACACTATAGGTCCCTTATAATATATAGGATAAGAAGGAAAAAAGTAGGTACTGTTATAGTTCTACTAGTTATAATTGCCTAGTCCTAACCCAGGCTATAATATAATATCTTCCCTCTATTAGTCTTATCCCTAAGACCTGCATAACTACTAGCTTTCTATCCTTATTAGGGTAAGCCTAACTTAGACCTATTCTTTTCTCGTTTCCTACTAATGCTATACTAGAGTTAAAGGCCACTTAAAACCATAAGGCATAAGCGATTTTAATCGAGATAACTAGCTTTATCATTATACCGTATGGGTACTACGAACCTTAGAAACTATAGTGCTAGGCTAGGGAGGGCTATAAGAACTATTCTTAGTATACCTATTAAGGTTACAAATGTGATAGTAAGGGGATTACCCTTATTAAAGGTAGGTATTATCTCTTCTTTATTATCCTCTCATTGTTTATTATTAATATTATATAGCTAATCGTTTCGCTACTAAGAGGTATTATTTAGAACTAGAGAAGGAGGTTACTAAGAAGGATCTTATATCCTTATAGCAATAAGTAAACAAATGTTTAGGCCGTTTAATATAGCTATATTATTAAAAGTAGCAGCTCTATAAGCATACTAAGGAGATATTATATTAGAATATAGAGATAATAGATAAGCTTAAGATAGTTAAGAATGCTAAGTCTTTTGCAAATATTAAGGTATAAATAGCTAGTATAGTAGACCTTATTAACTAGGGGGAGCTCTTCCCTATTAATACTATTAGTGGAATTTCTTTAGGAGGCATTATATATAGGTAATATTTTTAGCTAGTTCCTACTAATTATCGCTCTTAGGATAGTCTTTCTATTTAATAAGATACTTAGTTTAGTTATTTACTCTTTGTATATTTAAAATTGCTTCTACTATATATTCTTCTAATCCTTTAACCTTAGTCTTATATTTATTACCAAACTTAGCATAAATCGTGTCTTTCGCTATCTTAAGGAGTAAGATGTAGAAAACTAGGTAAAGTCTAACTTTTAGTAGTAAGTCTAATTAGTAGTTATTTTCTAAGATTTTTTCAATAATTTTATAGGGTCTAATAAATTTATAGTCTAGTTTTTTATTTTATCGTTTTATTTTAATGTTTTTTTATTATAAGGTAGACTATATCTCCCTCCTAAAAGGATAGTCCTTTTATTCTTTTCTTATTATAGTGTTTTCTTATCTAGTTGCGTATAAATTTAAGTTTGGTTTTCATTTCTTTATATAGATTTTTTAGTTTTTCTAATATTAAGATAGCTTTTAGAATAACTATCTTATTATTCCTCTTAACTTAGTAGGCATCTAGGGTGAATCTAAAGTTTATATAAGATAGGGTAATCTTTATACTTTTATAAATAGTAGTATTATAGCTAAGCTATACAGTTACTAGCTTCTTAACCCAATCTATTTATTCATAATTAATATAGTACTATAAGTATTATTCTAGAACTTAATTTATCCTTTCAGTTTGCCTATTAACTTATGCTCGAAAAGCGGTTATAAGTTAGTAGTTTAGTCCTAAATAGCTTATTAGTGCTTACTAAAACTTAAAAGCGAATAGCAATCCTCTATTAGAGAGAATCTCTATTAAGAGCCTATAAATATTAATAATGTTTTATAGAAAGATATAGGTAAACTACTCTATATCTATTAATTCTTAGTATAGTATAAAATAGGAAAATTTCATAAGTCTATCTATAATAATAAGAATGCTATTATAGAGAGTACCTATAGCTAGGTTCTCTAATAGGGGTAGCTTTATAATAAAATCTATAGTAATAGAATCCTATAGTTACTTAGCGATTAGTAGTAGTTATAATTCTCTATATAGTTTATAGTATTATGCCTTAGTTTTTATATAGAGGTTATACTAATTTATAACTTTTTTAATAATATTCTTTATACTAGGAAATTAGTATATTATTCTAACTTATTCTAGGGTTTTATTAACTCCCTAATATCTATATAAGGGATATTTATATATTTTCTATATAAGTTAGTACTATAGTTTAGTTAGAACTTATAGTTTATTTTATATCTAAGAGCTTAGAACTAGAGTGAGTACTCTTATTACTCTATTTATTTTATAGGTTTATTTATTTTCTTCTAGGGGTAGATTATTATTAAATTATTATATTTAGTTATAGAGATTATTATGATTTATAATAATATATATATATTCTAGGGTTTTTTTTTATAGTAGTAATATATCTTTACTTAAGATATCCTTTAGTAATAAAGTTAAAAATCTAATTATTTATTCTTAGGTATTTAGTATTAAAGTTGCTTTATTAGCTAATAGTATTAGCTTATCTATTTTCTAATCCTTTTCTATAGATAATTATATAGTTAAATTCTAAAAGGTATTTAGTATATTATAGTTATTATCTACTAAGTTCTTACGTAATTATAAAGTATAAGATATTCTTATAGTTAGTATAGACCTTAATCTTATGCTTATTTCTTTAGAGATAGTATTAAAATTCCTTAAATAAGTTAATAATTATAAGGAATTCTTTATTATAGATAGGGTAGTTAAGTTCTATACTATACATTTTATAAGAGAAGAAGGCTATAGGTTATAGCACTCCTTTATTATCTTATTATTTAATTACTCCTCCTTAAGCAAAGTCTAATAAGTCTATTTTAAGTTTAATTTCTTAGTTAGGGTTAAAGGTTATTAGGACTAGTTTACTAGTAATATATTACTTTATTTAGTTAAATACTTACTAAGTAGCTATATCCTATCTAAATAGTTCTCCTTTTTTTATAAGTTAGGTAAGTAGTATTACTATACTACTAAAGCCTTTAATAAACTTTTAATAATAATTTATAAATCCGAGAAAGGACTATACTTTCTTAAGGTTTTTAAGTAGTTTTTACTTTCTAACTATAGTAATTTTCTTTAGATTTATTCTAATCTTATTATAAGAGATAATATATCTAAGAAATTCTACTTTCTTAATATAGAAATAGCTTTTCTCTAATTTAACTAGAAGTTTATAGTCTTATAGTACTTATAATACCTTATAGATATATTCTATATATTCTTCTTTTATTTTAGAAAAGATTAAAATATTATTTAGGTAATATATAATAAAAATACTAAGATACTCTTATAATATATAGTTAATTATATATTAGAATAATATAGGTATATTTATAAGTCTAAAGGGTATAATAAGGTATTTAAAAAGTCTAAACTTAGTTTAAAATATAGTTTTCTATTCATTTCCTTCTTTAATATAAATAAGATTATATATACCTTTAAGATCTAATACTATAAATACCTTTATCCTATAGAGTTAATCCTTAAGTTCTATAATAAAGGGTAATAGGGTTCAATCTTTAATAGTAATATTATTTAATTATTAGTAGTCTATAATAAGTCTAAGCTTACTATTCTTTTTAGGAATAAATATAATAAAGTACTTAGCTAATAACTTAAAAACCCTAATATATCCTTTTTATAGTATTTCTTTAATATATTCCTTAAGTATTTATAGCTATATTTTATTAAGGTTAAAGATTTTATAGAATATAGTTATTATCCTATCTTTTAGTATAATTTTATAATCCTATTAATTAAATTCTAGTAGTCTTATCCTAAGTTTTTCTATAAAGAGCTTATTATAGATATAGTACTATACTAATATATTCTTAAGCCTTTCTTCTTTAGGGAGTTTCTTTTATTCCTTAAGATCCTTATTTATTTATATAAACTATTATTATAGGTATCTAATAGTCCTTTAGAGCTGGTTTTTCTTACCTTTCTAGTGCTTATATTATATTCCCTTTAGGGGTAGTAAGGTATTGTATATTTCCTTATCCTTAACTTTACTATCTATTCTATTATTAGTTAAAGTTCGAGATCTCTTTTCTCCATTATCCTTATTATTACTAGAGAGTATATTATTATTATTAATATATACTTAGCCTATTCTCTAGTTAATATATAGGTTGAATTTTCTTAGCTATAGGTAATTAAGAATAATATTATAATACTATAAGGGTATAATATTAAGATTAATACCTTAATTCTTTCCTTTAATAAATACCTTTAAGTAATTAATTTTTTAAGTAATAAGTCTATCTTTATATAAGAATCAGTTGCCTTTAAGGTTATGCACTATATAAAGTTGTTTTTTATTCTTCTATAATAGCTTTAGCTTATTAACTATAATAGGGTTAATAAATAATGCTTTTACTCTGTAATTTACTAATATATTAAGCTATTCTCCCTTAACTTTCACTCTAATATTAAGTATCTACTATAGTCTTATAGTTATTATTATACCTAGAGCTTTTCTTAAAGGCAGTTTATACTCTATATTCCCGCTTGCTTATTGCCCTTCTATAAGTAGTATCTTGCATTTTTTATATTATCTTTATAATTCTAGTTATTACTCCTTATATAGTCATTAGGGTACTAAGGTTTCTAGCTACCTTTCTATTCCTTACTTTCTTATATATTATCCTTAGTATTATACTATTCTTTAACCTTAGCTTAGATATATACTCTATATTCCTAGTATATATAATTCTTAGGATCTAATAATCCTTCTATATACTATCTAAGGTAGTATTTATCTTATACTTCTAATTATATAGTATAGTACTATAGTATAGGTTTAATTAAGATATAGTCTTATATTTTCTATTCTAAGTAAGGGTTATTAATAACTAATTTAGGAATCTTAGTAGGGTAATAGTTATTTTTAGCTTTCTTACCTTTATATGTTTTACAGTGGTAATAGTAGTATAATATCTATAATAGTTCGTTATATCTTAGTATAGTATAATATAATTAAGGATTATTGCTAACCTTAAGCTATAGAATAATAAGGTCTATCCTAGCTATTCTTTATGGTTTCGCTTTAATATATACTAGTTTGCCTTCGTAAGTATCTTCTTATTTATAGTTAAGTTACTAGTATATGTCTTTTTTTATCTTCTAAACTAGTGTACTATTCTTATTATATATATATATCTTTTACTATAGTTTCTTAATAGTTAGTATAATAGCTTATTTCTATTATATTTCTTAGCTTTCTACCTTATCTTCTAATAATATATTATTAATGCTAGTTATTTTATAGCTATTATAGTTATTGCTTAGGTATCCCTCTTAAGGTACCTAAATATTATTATCCCTAATAGATAGTCTAAGCTATTATACTCATTTAGCTTTATATCCTATATTAATACTAGGAATATCTATTTATTATATATAGAACTAGCATTAGATATAGTTATCTTCTTCCTATTATAGAGAGAGCTATATACTTAGTTCTTTATCCTAAAGTTTTAGAGTTTCCAGTCGAAATTATTAATCTAGGATTCCTACTTTAACTATAGGTTATCTATAGGGTTTTCCCTTCCTAACTATTATAATAGTTTTATTAGTAGGGTTCTCCTAAGGCCTTCCTTCTAGGATAGGCTTCTAAGGTTTAAATTTTCCCCTTATTATCCCCTTATCTTATTAGTAGTTATCTTATATACTATACTAAGGTTTTTCTATATAGATACTATCTTTTACTATCTTATATTATTAAGTACTAGATAGAGGTCTAGTAGTAAAGTTACTAGTGCCTATAGTTTTATAAGCTCCTCTAGTTATAGTTACTATTTTTATATAGATAGTAATCTATAGGGTTTTATACTAATAGTTAGTAGATTAGACATTCTTACCTTCTAGTATAGGCTTATATTTTTATTTAGTTTTAGGCTTTTAATACTTACTTTTAAAATATTCCTTATCTTTATAGTTCTAGTATATTACTTATAAGTAGTCTTACTATATAGCTCCTAATTCTATAGGGCCTAAACTTATTCTATAGGATATAGGTATATTACGTTTCTTACTAATATTAGTATTAAAATAGGGTTTATTTCTATGATTCTACCTATAGGTTAGGTTCTTTATTTTTTATTATATAAACTATTAATTATTAATTTAGACTGCTCTACTAATATATTCTACTAGGGTTAATAGTCTATTATCCTTAAAGAGTTCATCCTAGATTATTTCTTTAAGTCTATTAAAGAAGAAGGATATTAGTATATCTTAATCCTATATTAACTTAGAGGCTACCTATTAGAACTCTATAGTATACTCTAAGGTTAACTTAGTTTACTTAAGTATCTTAATGCATTATTTAGTATATCCTTTCTTATTAATAGTTCTGAATAATTAGTAAAGGGCTTATTTAAATGCTTTATAGCTATTATAGATTTTATTAGTTTATATAAAGAGCTTAGTAAGAGGGATAGTATAATATTACCTTATAATAGGTTTAAACTATTATCCTATACTTCCCTTAAGTTACCCTATAGTATATGTTAGGTAACGCAGGGCTTCCTTAATAGGAAATCGATAGGTGATTAGATAGGTTACTTAGATAGTAGGATAGATCCAAGCTTCCTAAGGAGATTCAAGAGGGTATATGAACTCTTGTTGGAAAAGAGGTGATACCATTGGATAGAGCGAGAAATTAGCTTTATAATAGTGTGTTTATGTAATCAATTGAGTAAGAGATGAGTGTATGAGTGATCGATACAGATTTAGACAACTTGGGAAATCCCTCTCTCTTTATACCCTGATAACTTTGACCCTGATGGTCCAATTGCAATGCAAAGCATACCA